>PVJA010051983.1:0-12598 GCA_004027025.1 Myocastor coypus
TCATTTTTGTAGCCCAGGCTGGTCTCGAACTCGCACCAATCCTCCTGCCTCAGCCTCCCAAGTGCTGGGATTACAGGCGTGCGCCACCACGCCTGGCCTTTAAGTCACTCTTCTAAAAAAAATAATAATTATAGGAGTTGAGACTGCAGAAAGCGCAAAGTACTGAGATTGATTCCTGGTGCCACCCAAAATTTATTTATTAATTTATTTCTTCTTTTGGGTCCTTAAACTAGGGAGACTATACGATATTTGCATATGTAGGTCTGGTTTATTTCATTAATAAGTATATGTTCAAGATACATCCATTTATATATGAAGTCTTCTAGTTTATCATTCCTTATAGCTGAATAGTATTCCATTTTATGAAAATACCCTATCTTTCTCAACCAATCTTCAGATGTTGGCATTTTGGTTGTTTCCAGGATTTAGCTATCACAAATTGTGCTGCTATAAGCATAAGTGCACAGATATCACTATGGTATGATGTTTTTAGTTTTTCTGGAAAAATTCCCAGTAGGGGGATAGCTGGATTGAATGGCATTTCCAGCTCTAGTTTTTTAAGGAGTCTCCACACTGCTTTCCATAATAGTTGCACCAATCTGCATTCCCACCAGCAGTGGAGAAGGGTTCCTTTTTTCCCACAGCCTCTCCAACATTTATTGTTGGTTGACTTCTTTATAGTAGCCATTCTTTCTGGGGTGAGATGGTATCTAAGTGTTGTTTTGATTTGCATTTCATGAATGGCTAGTGATGTGGAGCATTTGTTCATGTATTTATAGGCTTCTTGAATTTCTTTCTCTGAGAAGTGTGTGTTCATCTCACATGTCCATTTCTGGACTGAATTTTTGAATTTTGGGGCCCTAATGATTTTCAGTTCTTTATAAATTCTAGATAGAAGACCTTTGTCTGAATATTAGTTAAAATTTTTTTTGAAATTTGTGAGTTGTCTTTTCACTCTGTTGGTAATTTCTTTTGACATAAAAAAACTTTTTAGCCAGAGGAGGTCCCATTCGTTGATTATTTTGCATGTTAAACATGCATTTTGATTCTTGTCCATGAACTCATTGCCTACCCCGATGTCTTTAAAATTTCCTCTGACTTTCTCCTCTAGGAGATTTAGGGTTTCTCTTTTAATATTTAGATCTTTAATCCATTTTTATTTTAGTTTAGTGCATGGTGATAGACCTGGGTCAAGTTTTAGTTTTCAACATGTGGAGAGCCAGTTTTTCCAGCACTATTTGTTAAAGGGCTATCTTTCTTCCAGTAAACATGTTTGGCCCCTCTCTGCTGATTTTAAAAGTGAAGAACATGAAACACAGAAGTAAATAACCACAGCTCAAATATTAAAATCTATTTACATTCAAAATTTTAATAGACCACAGAAGGAAGGAAAATAAAGACAGTAGAAAGGAGGAAGCACACGTTAGTAATACTGGCTAGTCAGGAGGATGAGGCCGGCAGGATGGCTAGGAGGATGAGGAGGCAGCAGAAGGATTACAAACTCAAGCCCAGCCTGGGCAACTTAGTGAGAATTTGTCTCAAAATAAAGTAAAAATGGGGGCTGGGGAGATAGCTCTGGGGCACAGGTGCCTGCCTAGCAAGTGCAAGGTCATGATTTTGAACCCTGGTCCAGCAAAAAAAAAAAAAAAAAAAAGAAAAAGAAAAAGAAAAGTAAAAATGGCTGGGGATACAGCTGAGCATTCCCTGGGTTCAATCCCCAAAGCTCCCACCAAAAAAAGTAACAAATGTCCAATTCTTAAGAGACTGGGAGGGGCCCGGCGGGATGGCTCAGTGGTCTAAAGCACCTGCTTGGGAAAGCTTGGGTGGTTTCAGGGACTGCCATTCGATCCCCGGCACCACATGCTGCGCCAGCCCTGTCCTCGGGGCAGGCTGAGCTGGCCATAAAAATGAGTGAATAAACAAATACACATTCTGAAACAAGGGGAAAAAAAAACAAAAGAAAAAAAGAGACTGGGAAGCAGTAAGAGGAAGGGCAGAGCTGGGCATGGTGGTGCATGCCTGGGATCCCAGTAGAAGGATTCAAATGTGAGGCCAGTATGGGCTTTGTAGCAAGATCATGTCTCAGAAAAGGGGGCAGGATGCAGAGATAGCTTAGCGGTCTAAGCACCTGCCTAGACGCAAGGATCCAGGTTAGATCTCCAATACCACAAGCCATGCTGGCCCACCCTGAACCAGCAGAACCCACCACCAAGACTGGGCATGATGGTGCACACCTGCAATCCCAGCACTGGGGAGGCTGAAACAGGAGGATCACTACAAGTCCGAGCTGTACAGTGAGATCCTATACCAAATACATAAAAAACTAAAAAAAAAAAAAAAAAAAAAATCCTCAGGAAGGGCAGTGGCAAGAGGTTGACTAAAGAAGGATCGAGGGAGAAAAAGAGGCAGAAAGGACTGGAAAGGATAGCCGAATGTAGTGGGCCACTCTGGGCTAGAAAGTTTACATCACTTCACATTTGTTCAGGGAAAAGATGGGCAGGTGGCACACACCTGTAATCCCAGCACTTGGGAGGCTGAGGCAGGAGGGTCGGTGTGAGCTCAAGACCAGCCTGGGCTACAAAAGTGAGCTCAAGGCCAGCCTGAACTGCATAGTGAGACCCTGTCTCAAAAAGACAAAAAAAAAAAAGAAGCCTGGCACATTTGTTCAGGGCACATTCATCTAATACTTACAGTTTGAAATGGGGAGTGATGCATATAATTAAAGGTCACAACAGTCACAGACCAGGGGAGTGGGGCAGATGCAGGTAGACAGCTTCGAAATTGCTGTGGAAGTCAAGAGGGAGAAAAGTCAGGCGTGATGATGCATACCTGTAATCCCAGCACTCAAGAGGCTGAGGCAGGAGGTTTGTTGCAAGTTCAAGACTAGCCTGAGCTACAAACTGAGCTGAAGACAGCCTTGTCTCAAAAAAAGACAAGAGAGAAGCTGGGTGTGGTTTTGGGAGGCTGAGGCAGGAGAATCCGTGTGAGTTTGAGACCAGCCTTGGCTACAAAAGTTAGCTCAAGGTCAGCCTGAACTGCATAGTGAGACCTTATCTCAAAAAGACAAAAAAGTGGCTGGGGAGATAGCTCCGAGGCACAAGTGCCTGCTGGGCAAGTGCAAGGTCATGAGTTTGAACCCTGGTCCCACAAAAAAACAAAACAAAACAAAACAAACAAACAAAAAAAAAGACAAGAGAGAGAGAGGATATGAAGAATGACAGTGGCAGGAAAAGGAAGGACCTGGGCCAGCACTGAGAATTATGGGGTCTTAGGAGGAAGAACTGAAGGAATTAGGCCCTCTCTGCACCTTCCCTGTGCTTCGAATCCTTCTCTTCAAGGTCTTCATTGCACTGAACTGAAACAACAGGTCCACTCATCTGTACTTCCCTCAAGCATGTGCTAGCAGAATGGTACCTACCAGTCGCATATGCCCTTCAGTTACCTGAGATATGACCATTGCAAGGTGGGATGGGTTATCGAAGAATTAGAAAAACTTAATTCAAAGCAAAGGAAGCCTGGCATGGTGGTGCTCCCATGTAGTTTCAGCTACATGGGAGGATGAAGGAAGTATGAGCCCAACCTGGGCAATTTGGCCAGATCCCATCTCAAATAAACAGCACAGAGCACTGGGGGTGTAGGTCACCGGAAGAGCACTTGCCTGACAAAGCCTTCTGTTCAATCACTAGTATGGGGAAGGAATTTTTTGAAAATGTAAAACATTTTAAAAATACAATGCCATTAAATTCAATATATTTAGGGCCAGTGAGATAACTCAGTGGTCTAAAGTACCTGCTTAGGCAAGCTTAGGCAAGGGCAGGGACCGCATTTTTATCCCCATCACCACATGACTGGCCAGCCCCACCCCCAGGGCAGGCTGAGCCACACACACACACACACACACACACACACACACACACACACACAAATTAAATAGTTATAAAACATAATGTTAAAATGAGTTTTATAGCCGGGCGTGGTGGCTCACGCCTGTAATCCCAGCACTCGGGAGGCTGAGGCAGGAGGATTGGTGCGAGTTCGAGACCAGCCTGGGCTACAAAAGTGAGCTCAAGGCCAGCCTCAACTGCATAGTGAGACCCTGTCTCAAAAAGACAAAAAAAAAATAATAATAAAAATTAAAAAAAAAAAATAAAATGAGTTTTATCAGTTTTCTTTTACCCTTTTATATAGCTACTTGGGCCTGGAGAGATAGCTCAGTAGCATAAGCACTGCCTGGCAAGCCTAAGGTCCGAGTTTGATCCCTGGTACCAATAACATACACATATAAACTATACATATATATTATGTGTAAATATATAAAATTTAAGTTTTAAATTACATATGTAGGCCTAGAAACTTTCCTATTGAATGACTTCTACAATATAAGAACTGAAGTATCTCCAAGGCCTACTGCAGAAAAACATATGCTGAATAATAAATTATAAATAGGGCACTCTGGGCCTGGCGGGATGGCTCAGTGGTCTAAAGCGCCTGCTTGGGGAAGCTTGGGAGGCTTCAGGGACCTCGGTTTCATCCCCGGCACCACATGCTGCGCCAGCCCTGCCCTCGGGGTGGGCTGAGCCGACCATAAAAATGAGCGAATAAACAAACAAAGGTTCTGAAACAAGAATAAAAATAATAAATAAAATTTAAAAATTCTAGAAATAAATAAATAAATAAATAGGGCACTCAATTTCTGACTATAAGTATCCATTAATGATGATGACTTTCAGCTTCACTGTTGGCATTTTGATGTAAAGCATTGTGGCTTTTGAACTAGATAAGGCCAAACACTCCCCAGAATTATGCCAAGAACTTTATTTTAATTAATTAATTAATGTTTGATGGTAGTGGGGATTCAACCAAGGGCCTTTACTACATCTGGACAATATTCACAGCTTCCTCTTTTTTGTTTTTGTTTTTCTTGCAGTACCAGAAATTGAACTCGGGACCTTGTACTTGTGAGGTGGTTGCTTATGCCACTGAGCTATCTTCCTGGTCCATGCTGCCTCTTTTTTGAAACAGGGTTTCCCTATGTAGTTCAGGCTGGCCTGGACTCACTATATAGCCCAGAGTGGCCTTGAACTCAGCATCCTCCTGCTTCCACCTGCCAAATGCTGATTAAAGTGTGCACCAATGCCCAACCCTTAAACTTTTTTTGTTTTTTGTCTTTTTGAGACAGGGTCTCACTATGCAGTTGAGGCTGGTCCTGAGCTCACTTTTTTTTTTTTTTCTTGTTTCAGAACCTTTATTTGTTTATTCACTCATTTTTATGGCCGGCTCAGCCTGCCCTGAGGGCAGGGCTGGCGCAGCATGTGGTGCCGAACCGCGGTCCCTGAAGCTGCCCAAGCTTTCCCAAGCAGGTGCCTTAGACCACTGAGCCATCCCGCCAGGCCCCATGAGCTCACTTTTGTAACCCAGGCTGGTCTCGAACTCGCATCAATCCTCCTGCCTCAGCCTCCCGAGTGCTGGGATTACAGGCGTGAGCCACCATGCCCAGCTCCAACCCTTAAACTTAATACTTCTGCAACTCTGCTTGTTTCTAAAATGAAGAGGCATTTGTCTCTTTATGGTATAGTTCACTGCAAGGTCAGTTACTTGCTGTAGGACTGGCAAGTGTGCAACTCAATAACTGAGGACCAATTTAAGGTGTATACCGTAAAAGCAACATTTTTTTTTTTTTCTTGCTTCAGAACCTTTATTTGTTTATTCACTTATTTTTATGGCCGGCTCGGCCCGCCCCAAAGGCAGGGCTGGCGCAGCATGTGGTGCCGGGGATCGAACCGTGGTCCCTGAAGCCGCCCAAGCTTTCCCAAGCAGGCGCTTTAGACCACTGAGCCATCCCGCCGAGCCCCAAAAGCAACATTTATAATACATGAAATGCATGGAAATCTGTAAAGCTCTCCCAAAATTGTGACTTAATTTTCACCAAATATCTGAGCACCTTGACAAAGTCTGAGTTTCTATTAAACTTGGGTACTTGAGCCAAAGGAAATGAGTCCAGTGGGTGTGAACTCCCTGGTCAGGATTGGTTCGAGGCCAAACACCTGCAGCTCTCTCGCATTACCCCACCACAGTTCCCCTTGGGCTGTGCTCTGCTGTCATGGCGCATCAAGAATAATGTACAAGCTTGTGAGCCAGTAGGGGTCTGGCATGTTCCATCTCTCAGAACTTTTCAAATGAATTTGCTGAAGTCTTTAATCTAAGGAAACAGCTCAGGAAATTTCTTCAACAAGTTTCCACCCTTTAGCTGCCTAATGGCATTAAAATAAACTAGATCTCCACGTTGAGTTTCAGTCTTTTCCAAATATACTAAAAACTAATTTGGCTATGGGCAGAGACACAAAGCAAACCCAGGCTTAATACTTCCACTGAATCACATGATTTGCTGTGCTTCAGTGTGAACTTCCCTAAGGAATGAGGTAATGGAAGCTGAGGCCCCTGATCACTCTTAATTAAAATAAAGTTCTTGGCAATAACCTGAATAACTGGTAGGGACCCCCACCCTATCTGTATTAGCTTTCCCATATTTATTTATTTATTTATTTATTCACAAAACAAGCCTTTCCATCTTTTATTACTGCAACAGCTTCATCTTCTATTTAGCCTTCTGACTCTGTGCTTGTGCCTTCAACACTTTCACCACAATTTTCTGCTCTTCAATAAGGAAAGCGTGCTTGATCCTGTCGCGGACACACTTGGCACACATGGAGCCCCCATAAGCCCTGCTGACGTGCTTCTTTGTTTTAGACAATCTCATAAGAACTTTAGGCCGCACAGCTCGAACCCCTCAAAGTCTGCCCGGACACACACCACACACAGATTTGGGGGCCTTCCCAACTTTCTTGGTATAGAGGTAAACAATTCTATTCCCTGGGGTTCGGGATAGCCTAGTTTTGTTAGAGGCAGTGTTGTAGGAAAGCCTACGACGGTAGGTCAGGCGCTGGACCATTGTGAAAGCCTCTAGACATGGTACCTGGAAGAGGAAGAAGAGCTTTCCCATATTTAAGCTTCTCCAGTTTCATGGTAATGTGAGGTTAGACCCTGCTAATTAGGTGCACTTTTTCCAGTGAAAATGTTAAGTGAACCACAACTCAAGGTCAAGAGGGCCCACATCTGGAGAAGCTTCACTGAGGAACGAGTCATTTGCTAGAGGGTCCCGTGTTGCTACTGTGTAAAGGACAGGTCATGCACCCTCATTCAATCAGTGCTTTTGGAATGTTCTGTGTGCAAAGCATTTTGGAAGCTACCGAGGTAAATAATACTAGTAGTTATCATTAGACGAGTCTCTCGCACATCCTAGATCTTTTATTTTTCCGTCTGTCTGTCTGTCTGTCTGTCTGAGACACGAGCTCACTATGCGGTCAGTAGACTCATAGTAATCCTTCTGCCTAACCCCCCCAATGCTGATATTACAGGTGTGCACTGTCAGGCCTGGCTCTTAGATCTTTTCAAATGCATAACACTATAGGAGATGAACTCCATTTCCCTGAATAATAAAACAAAGATCCTGCATTTATATTTTATAAAAATTTCTTATACATACCATGGTACAGACTGTGTATATATAAAATCCTAGCTGGGTGTGGTGGCGCAAGCCTATAATCCCAGCGCTTGGGAGGCTGAGGCAGGAGGATCAGTGCAAGTTTGAGACCAGCCTGGGCTACAAAAGTGAGCTTAAGGCCAACCTGAACTGCATAGCAAGACCCTGTCTCAAAAAGATAAAAAAACAAAAAAAGTGTATTTATTAGATTATTTCACCTGTAGTTTCAAAGAGTATCCTAAACTAAGCACTTTCCAAATGTTTGTTGGCAGTCAGTGGCAGGGAGGAGACAGAGAAAGACAGACAGACAGACCGACAGACAGACAGACAGACAGACAGGGGAAGACAGACTGACAGAGACAGAGAAAGAGTTCTGCACTGAAAATGACAGCACAAAAAATACTTAAAATGCATTAACAATACAACAAAATTTCCTAAACACAAATGAGAAACCAAATAAATGATTTAGCACTAATATTTTTTAAATGATCTGAATTAACTTTGGGCTAAACTTGGTAAAATCTTGTCCACTTGAAACAGGGACGCATACAAGAAGGAAGCAAAACAAAAATTCGAGGTCATCACCCATGGAAACGTTTGTCACTTACCAGGAGGAGGTTTTCAGGTGCAGGCCTCAATGTGCAAAATTGTAATCATGTTAGAGTCTTATTCTGGTGCCAGGTGAGGGCAGAAGACAGAGCTTCTGAGCCTGACCTGAGCACCTATCACAATAGAACTTACACCTGTATTAAGAAAAAGGAAAGTCAAGAGGGAGAAAAGGTTGAATTTTAACTTTTTCTCCAGATCTTCTCATTTTCTTCCCTCTTGCTAGTACCATGGCTCTTTCAATTCCTTGATGCAGTTTTGGGCTGGGGAGGTAGCTTAGCAGCATAAGCACCTGCAAGGTCCTGAGTTTCATCTCTGGTATTGCTAAACAAACAAACAAACAAACAAACAGAGATTGAACTCAAGCCCTCCAGCTTGCCAGGCAGGTGCTTATTCTACTGAACTACCTCCCCAGTCCCTGAACAAAGAGTCTTGAGTTGAAGAGATTAGGGTGACAAAAGGAAACTATCAATATGAAAATAAGGCTCAACAGTGTAAGGCAGCAACTGAGCAAGGCACTGCCTTGCACTAACTGTGGGAGGCTGAGGGGGGAGGGTCTCAAATTCGAGTCCAGCCAGGGTTAGTAACTTAGTGATTTAGCAAGACACTCTCAAAAAAAAAAAAAATAATAATAATAATAATAATAATAATAATAATAATTAATAATAGGCTGAGGATGTAGCTCAGCGTGAAGGCCCTGGATTCGATACCCTAACCAAGGGGTGTGAGGAGATAGATGCTCTGGGAGACTCCAGGTTCCGGGCAAAGGGATCATGCTCTCCATATCCGGAGCCGTGCTGCCTGGGGAGCGGGGCGGGCCGGAGCACAGGGCCCTTCGGCCTCCCTGGACTCGGCGTGGGCGCCCCTGACCGGCCCCTTTCTTTCCCGCAGGTCCAGTGCCCCCTTTTCCCCTGAAAACTTTCTAGATCGCAGGAACTATTTTCTTCTAATGTAACCTTCCACCAACTAAAGAAAAAAGTTCCCCGAGGCAGGAGCGGGTTGGGGTCACGGGGGACCCCGAGAGCAGAGGGTGGGAATGGGGCTCTCCCCCGGAAAGGGGGACACGGGCCCAAGCTGGCTTCTCAGTGCCCGGATTGATTGTTTGGTGCACACTGACGCTAAGTGTTTAAGATGGAGGTTTTAAAGAAAATTGCTATGAAATCGATTCCACTAAACAATGGTGTACTCTTCAGACCCTGTAGTTTTTTTCTCTTGGTTCTCGGATGATCTACCCCTTTCTCTCTGGTTCACCTAGAGGGAAAGCTAGGACCCCAGAGGATGAATTCACCCTCAGTTCTGGCGACAAAAGTCAAATCTAGGAGCTGCTCTTTCAGCTCTTCCAGCTGATTGCTGGATTCTCTCGGTATTCTGGAAGGAACCTTGCAAAAATACTTCACCGTTAGGAAAACCCACCAGACCTGCAGTTTTTATTTTTATTTTATTTATTTATTTATTTATTTTTGTCTTTTTTGAGACAGGGTCTCGCTATGCAGTTGAGGCTGGTCCTGCGCTCACTTTTGTAGCCCAGGCTGGTCTCGAACTCACACCAATCCTCCTGCCTCAGCCTCCCAAGTGCTGGGATTACAGGCGTGAGCCACCACGCCCAGCAACCTGCAGTTTTTAAACTGAGTGGTAAAATCAGTTTGATAAGAAACGTTAGGAAAAGAAGAGAGAAGAGAAGAGAAGAGAAGAGAAGAGAAGAGAAGAGAAGAGAAGAGAAGAGAAGAGAAGAGAAGAGAAGAGAAGAGAGAAGAAACTGGAACAAGAGAATAGGAAATGCTACATATGAGAGTTGAGATTCTTTTCCTGAAACATAATATATATATATACATATATATATATATGTATATATATATATATATATATATATATATAGAGAGAGAGAGAGAGAGAGAGAGAGAGAGAGAGAGAGAGAGAGAGGGAGAGAGAGAATCGAGATGTTGAACTACTTCTTACTCTCGGTCCGAGGTTTGAAAACCACTGGCCTAGGCTTTTTTTTTGTTTCTTCTTCTTCTTTCCCCCCACCCTTTCTTTTTCTCTTTTAAATGCTTAGCATGGAAAGACTTGAAAAGGCATCCAATCTATTTCTCGATGCTTAGACAGGGTTTCATTTTAGGAATAGCACAGACTTCAGTCTTTCTTGCTTATCACTTTGCCCTCTCAACATTTGCTCTTCATGATTTGTGAATAATTTGTCTCTCTAAAGCTATTATTTCAGTTAGGAAAGTGATAAATTAAAATAGGAAGGTGATTCTGCCTGGCTTCCCATTTTTCTGTAGCGCCTTCTCCCCTGGCATGCTGGCTTGGACACATTGCAAATGTGCTGACGGCAAGGCCTCTAGCAGAACCCAAGAACCACCCGTCGCTGATCTACCCTGTAATCATATACCCCCAGAGGAGCTCCTCGTGGTTGTTGTTCTGTACTGAGGATTGAACCCACGACTTTCGCACTGAATTACTCACACTTAGCCCCCCCCCTTCTTTTTTTGTTTTTTGTCTTTTTGAGACAGGGTCTTGCTATGCAGTTCAGGCTGGCCTTGAGCTCACTTTGTAGCCCAGGCTGGCCTCGAACTCCCAAGAATCTGCCTGCCTCAGCTTCACCAGAGCTGAGATTACAGATGCACTATGCCCAGCTTTAGCCTTTTTTTTTTTTTTTCATTTTGAGACAGGGTCTTGCTAAGGTGCCCTGTTGGGATGCCTGCCTCAGCCTCTTAGTCTGTTGAGATACAAGTGTACATCACCACTCCTATTAATTTATTTTAAATGTTAATTTCCTTTTTTTGAGATCAAGACCAAGTATGTTCACTTTGGCCTTGAACTTGCTATAGTAGCCCAGGCTCACCTTGAACTCCTGATCCTCTTGCCTCAGCCTCCCAAGCCATGGAAATACACCACCACCTCTGGCGAATTTTAGTATTTTTTTTTTATCTCATGCCTTCCTTTCATTCTTTTTTTTTTTTTTTTTTGTCTTTTTGAGACAGGGTCTCGCTATGCAGTTGAGGCTGGCCTTGAGCTCACTTTTGTAGCCCAGGCTGGTCTCGAACTCACACCGATCCTCCTGCCTCAGCCTCCCGAGTGCTGGGATTACAGGCGTGCGTCACCACGCCCGGCTCATTCATTTATAAAAATGTATACTCCTGCATAGCTAATAGAAAAACCCAATGTACTTGAATTCAGCTTTGGCCCTTCTCACCTAACAGCCCAATCTCACAGTCTAAACTGAGGTTTAGATAAGTTAAAGCACTATGCTGGTTGGTGACTCAAGTGGGGTCCAAACCCCACGGTCTTACTCTTCTGCCCCTGTTTACACAGAGAGACAAAAGCCTTCACTGGGTGCAGGGGCCTCCTGTCATTAATTCCACTGAATGATGGACTTAAGCATTTACTCCCAAGAGCCTTCTGTGGAAGGCAGTTGTGACATCATCCATGTCTATGTGCCTTGGGTTCATTTTTTGGGGGAGGATGAGAGGTACTAGGGATCAAAATCATGGCCTTTTCATTGAGCTACAGCTCCAGCCCCACCTCTGCCCTTGTTTTACTTTAAGGTCTTGCTAGATTGCTCAGACAGAGCTTGTACTTCCAGTCCACCTGCCTCAGCTTCCTGAAGTGCTAGGACTGTGGGTGTGTATTACGATGTTACCTAGGACTTCCTAAATTTCCTGGAGGATTTAGAAGTTCTCCCAGAAGGTAAAGAAGTTGTGCTTTCTACATGTCTCACAGTCCACAATGCCTAATCCTTGATCCTGGGAGGACATGGAGGAGGAGGAAAACTTGGTGTTTTCTGGTCCTACAAGATCATAGAAAGATGGGATGCTGTGTGTGTAGAATATCCATTCTACAAACGCTGTTGCTATTGGGCTGAACAACACAAAATAGCCAACATTAGGGGCTTTCTTTTGTTGTTGTTAGTTTTTTTGTTTTGTTTTGTTTTTTGTTTTTTCAGAGCTGGGGATTGAACTCAGGCCCTTGTGCTTGCCAGGCAAGCGCTTATTCTACTGAGCTATCTCCCCAGCCCCTATTAGGTTATTTTTTTTTCTTGTTTCAGAACACTTGTTTGTTTGTATGGCCGGCTCAGCCTGCCCTGAGGGCAGGGCTGGCACAGCATGTGGTGCCGGGGATCGAACCGTGGTCCCTGCAGCTGCCTAAGCTTTCCTAAGCAGGCACTTTAGACCACTGAGCCATCCTGCCGGACCCTATTAGGTTATTTTTGGCCTCCAGAAAAACATTAATTTTAAATGATTAAATCCAATATTTTATTTAAGCTTTTTGGGTTTTACTGTATCTTTCTCATTCTGTTGCTCACTTGGACTGCCTTTCCTTTCCTCATGCATCCAAGTCTACTCATCTTTAAGACAGGTTCTAGGGCAGATAGCTCCGTGGCACAAGTGCCTTCCTGGCAAGTGCAAGGTCCTGAGTTTGATCCCCAGTTCCGCAGAGAAAAAAAAAAAAAAA
>PVJA010051984.1:0-12605 GCA_004027025.1 Myocastor coypus
TTCGTTCACTTTTTTGTGTCTCTATGTGTGCGTCTGTGTGTGTGTGTGTGAGAGAGAGAGAGAGAGAGAGAGAGAGAGAGAGAGAGAGAGAGAGTGTGTGTGTGTGTGTGCGATCAAACTCAGTAACTTGTGCATGCCAGGAAAGTGCTTATATCTCTGAGCCATCTCTACAGATTCTGTCTGTCTGTCTGTCTCTATATATATATTATATATATATATATATATATATATATATATATATATATATATATATATATATATTACTTTAGGGAAGCGTTTACAGAGTCTTCAGAGTCTACCAGAGTTGGGAGTCTCAATTGGTATCTCAGTATGCCTTTGGGGTGGTGCTGACAGAACAGGCCAGGGGAACAAACCCCAGCCCCTGTACCTACTTGCAGGTTCTTTAATCTACTGAGCTATTTGGCTGGGTCAACTTCATTTTTAAAGTGAAAACAAAATCTTAATTTTACATTGAGTTTCAATTTGCTGAAGACATTTTTTTCTTTTTTGTTTTCTTTTCCTTTCGTGATACCAGAGATTGAACTCAGGACCTTGTATTTGCCAAGCAAGCACTTATTCCACTAAACTATCTCCCTAGCCCTTAACATTAGAATATGTGGATAGACCTCTCCATATGGGCAAAGGATGTAAATGTATTTGCTTCCCATGTGAATACTGACCAAAAGTTGACAGCAGTAGAAGACAACTTTTAATAATCAAGTGGATAAGATGACCTGTTCTAAGTGGCCAACCTCTTTCCTCAGCCAGCCCTGTTATTGTCCAGTGGGCCCATGAACAGAGTGGCCATGGTGGCAGGGGTGGAGGTTATGCATGGGCTCAGCAACATGGATTTCCACTCATCGAGGCTGATCTGGCTATATCCGCTGCTGAATACCCAATATACCAGCTACAGAGGCCAACATTGAGTCCCTGATATGGTACAATTCCCCATGGTGATTAGCCTACAACTTGGTGACACGTTGATTATATTGGACCGCTTCTATCATGGAAGGGACTGTGCTTTGTCCTCACTGGCATAGACACATATTCTGGATATGGATTTTCCTTTGCTGCATGTAATGCTTCTGCCAAAAGTATCATCCATGGATTTACAAAATGCCTTACATACCACCACGATATTTCACACAGTATTGCTTCTGACCAAGGAATACATTTTACTGACAAAGAGGTGCAGCAGTGGGCTCACGCTGATGGAATTGACTGGTCTTACCATGTACCCCATTATCCAGAAGCAGATGGGTTGATAGAACGATGGAATGGCTTTTTGAAGATGCAATTACAATGCCAGCTAGGTGGCAATAGTTTTCAGGGCTGGGATAATGTACTTCAACAGGCTGTATATGCTTTGAATCAGTGCCCTCTGTATGGTACCATGTCTCCCATAGCCAGGATTCATGGATTCAGGAATCAAGGGGTGGGAGTAGGAATAGTATCACTCATCATTACACCTGTAATCCACTAGCAAAATTTTTGTTTCCTGTCCCTACAACGTTACGCTCTGCTAGACTAGAAGTCCTAGGCCCAGAGGGGGAAGGCTTGTACCAGTAAGCATAGCAATGATACCATTGAACTGGAAGCCAAGTCACCCTTTGTCACTTTAGACTCCTCATGTCTTCGAGGAAACAAGCTAAAAAAGGAATCACAGTGTTGTCAGGGGTGATTGAGCCAGACTATCAAGGGGAAACTGGATTACTACTCCACAATGGAGGAAAGGAAGAACATACAGGGAGTGCAGGAGATCCCTTGGGGCGCCTCTTAGTATTGCCATGCCCTGTTATTAAGGTGAATCGGAAGCTACAATGCCTAATACAGGCACAATGACAAATGGTCCAGAGCCTTCAGGAGTGAAAGTATGGGTCACTCTACCAGGGAAAGAACCAAGACCTGCTGAGGTGCTCGCTGAGGGCCAAAGGAATACAGAACAGGTAGTAGAAGAAGGTAGTTCCAAATATCAGCTACTACCCCGTGATCAACTACAGAAAAAGAGATTATAATTGTACTATTTCACCCCTGTATATAGTTGTATTATAACATAATATGGATAGATTTAGTACCAGTTCTTGAGGATTAGCCTATGTCAATGTTGAAGATATGAGTGCATTTGTGCTTATATGGTAGAATAGTATAGTTATAACAATGTTTAGTGCAATTATATGCATATCTCTGTATCCGAAGGTTGATTTAAAGAAATATGTCTAGTTGCCAAGTTGACAACGGGTGGATTGTAGTGGTTGATACACTGTGTCAACTTGGCTGGATGCCTGGTAGTTGATAAGTTTTATCAATTTGGCTGCATTGCCAAGTTGTTTCACACTGTGAGCCATGAAGGCCCTGCCCCAGAATAACTCAGTTTAGACTTTATCTCCTGGCTTCCTGCATGGATTTGTCAGTCTCTAGATTGGATCCTTAGCTTTCCTTAGCAGATTCTTCTGCCTTCAGATGCAGACACAAAAGCTGACCATTAGAGACTATTAGGGACCAGTAGAAACCGTAAAGACCAGTAGAGACCATTAGGGATGGAACAATGCAGTGAGTATAAATGCCCTGGGACTTAATCCTTGAGTTGGCAGTATGCAGACATTCTCAGTACAGTTTCCCATTTGACTCTGGAACTGGCACATCTTGTGTTATACCTGTTTCTTATGTCATATCTGTTTGTCTAGTAAAACCATCATTCAAAAATCTAAATTTAAAGATTTTTGTTTTTGAGGAACCAAAAGGAGGTGCTTTAACAAATGCCCATGAATATAGCCAACTGATGAGGTTTACACAGCAGTGACTAAAAGTATAAGTGATAATGATGGTGAAGAGATACTATAATTAGATGTCTGAGATGAATAACACATGACAAATTTTGTAAAAATTTAGCATCACATGAAAATAAACTCAAATAAGGGTGTCAGATGAGTATGATTATTGCCTTTTCTTTTGACCCATAGACTTATTTCTTGAGCTTATTTAATATATTATTTTTTAGAAGATAAAATATCAGATTTTGTCTGTGTCACACTATAAAAATATTGAAACGTGTAATGCTAAAAGTAGAATAGAGACTATAGAGAGGACTTATTTGTACAATGAAAAATAGAGTTGAACCAATTACCAAAAATGAGGATTTCTATTATGTGAAATATCCTACATACTAGCCTATATGTTGGTCCTTTCTCTTTAGAAGTAACAATACATTTGATCACATTTTAGCTTGTCTTTGTGGTTTTATTATGAGGCAATGCAAACTGAGATTTTATAACTGGTGTAAGTCATCATTTTCCTGAATTAAATTACGTAGAATTATTACACTTAATTGTAATAACTTAATTATTACACTTAATGATGCTTGTTTCTGTCACAGGATGACAGCACATTTTAAAAAATCCTAATCATTAGCCAAAAGTTTTGCCCTATTGAAAGGCTCAAAATTGCATAGGCAATAAATCAGTGAATCTGTAGAAGTATCTTATGCTTTAGATTTTTGATTAATGAAAAAAATCATAATGTCTAATGAGAATTCTCTATAAGGTGTGATAAAATTATAAATGAATAGGTGTATAGAATTTTGGTCCTTATCTTTTTACATTTTGAGGTCTAAAGTTTTATTTATTTATTTATTTATTTATTTATTTTTTGCGGGGCCAGGGTTCAAACTCACAACCTTGCACTTGCCAGGCAGGCACTTGTGCCATGGAGGTATCTTCCTGGCCCCTTGAGGTCTAAAGTTTTAAAATTGAATGGTAGAAAAGAAAACTTCCAACAGGTTGGAATATTTGCTAGTTAGAGATTTAACTTCCCTTCTAGGTAGAAATGTAGGGAAATAGTCCTTCTTAAATTGCTGTGAGTCAGCGTAAGGTTTTCAATTTAAAAATTAAAGAGCTAGAAAGGTGCACACAGGCAGAGGTAATCCCTGAGTGCTTATGTCTATAACCCTATTTTGTTCTTGTTGAGCAGGACTTGGGAAAGAAAGATAAGCAGGCAGATGTCAACAGCTCAATGGAGGAATCAAAGAAGGATCAGAGTTTATAGACTACTTCTTCTGGAGCTATAAAGTAATCAGTAAATGTCAGTACAGAGCACAGAGATATAGGAATTGGCCACAGAGGCAGAGTATACTGGTGCTCAGAGAATATCACCAGAAAAACAGTTGAATAAAATCTTTCTTTGGAGTCAGCAAAGACAGGAGAGGCTGTTATATCATGTTCCTTCAAGTTAATCCTGGGAGGGAAAAAGGAAGAAAAGAATGACTGCTTTGTAAAACAAATTACTGAAAATAAACAGGGCTTAAATCTTGAAATGACAAAGTGCATAACTATGACTGGGCAAGTAAATGAAAGGTGGCATCCTATTTTGCAGCTGATGGTAAAAGATTTTGCTCACTCTTATTAATTGAATTTGAGGCTCATGACCTATAAGATAAATAAAGACTGACAGAAAAATATTAACATCTAGAATTCTAAACAATATGATAAAAATCTCTAAAACCTATAATGGAAGTTTTATTAATTGAGTACATGTTATGCGTTATGTATTACTTAAGGTACTGAAAAAAATACCTGTGTTATGCATTTAATTCTTAAAACTTTTACAAAAGATAAGCCACTATTACTATTTTGTCTATGAACCTAATAAATCATAATAGCTGTTTCATAATTTTGCAGGTATTAAGTACTGCTTTGTAGATTTAAGTCAGGTGCTCTGAATTAAGAACTGTGCTACTTAAATATTATGAAAAGAAGGGCTGGAGATGGACTTGTGTGTTATAGCACAGACATGGTATGCATGAGGTCTGCTTCATTAGCTTTTCTCTATTTTTCTCTATCCCGTGTTCTTGACCATTCACACACTTAGTTCCTTCCGCATCATAAATCTTTTTAACCTTTTGGTAATCCCCATCAGTATGTAGTTTATGATGTAATTTCACTTTTCCTAAATAAACTCAAATTTTCAACTAGAAACCACCTCTAGTGTGATTTCTCTGTTTTTAAGGTTCAAAATTATAGAATGAAAAATAATGGAAATAAAAAAGGGCTTGCCAGCTCAATGGACTAAATGACTGCTTAGGCAAGTGCAGGGACTGGGCTTCAGTCCCCAATACCACATGACACATCAGCCCTGTCCCCAAGAACCCTGAGCTGTCCACCAAGCCCGGGTATGGTGATGCATGCCTGTAATACCAGGGTTTAGGAGGCTGGAGATAGGAGGATTACTGTGAGTCCAAGCTGCATCGTGAGATTCTGAACCATATTCATAAATAATATATATATATATATATGTATATATATTTCATCACTTTGTACAAGACAAGAAAAATAGCATAAGAATTACTAATTTAAATGTTTCACAACACATGAAAGAATCTGAAATATACAAGAAATGACATAAAATAAGAATATGGAAATTACAAAACATGACTCAAATTAGTATAATCCACAAACGAAAAAACAAGTTTTGAAGTGTTTATTCATCCTTAACTACTTGCACCATACGACTTCGATTTTAATTTCTCTTTATTTTCATTTTCGTATATTTGAAAGAGGGTCTCACTACACTGCTCAGAGTTGTGATGATCCGCCTCTTTTGGCCTCTCCAGTGCTGAGGTTATAGGTGTGTGCAACCATGATGGGTCTGGGCCCAGAGTGTGCGTGTGTAGGGGGTGCCCTGTGTGGCATTTAGGACCAGTGACTGAACCCTGGTCTCGGTGCTTTCCCAAGCAGGTGCTTAATCTGCTGAGCTATCTCACCAGCCCTGATTTATTCTTTTTAAAAACACCTATCACTCTTCTACACGTACATGTGAAAAATCAATAAACTTCACATTGTCAAATCAAGGACTTTGTGTCAATCGTCGTGTTTTGGGGAATGTAGCACTTTTGATCTCTCCAAATTCTTCAGCTCATCTTCCTCTTAGATATTTTTACTTCCTTTTCAGAGTCTTTGTTATCTTTCATATCATACTAACAGTCCCTTAAAAAAAAAGTCTTCTTTTTTCAATATTTAAATCTTCTATCCAGTTTGATTTTCGTTTAGTGCACGATGAAGAACATGGTCTAGTTTTAATATTTGGCATTTAGAAAGCCAGTTTTAGTAGCACTGTTTATTAAAGAGGATAATCCTCTTTCAGTATATATGTTTCATCACTTTGTACAAGACAAGGAAGTTAACTGTGTTTGGAGTTGTTTCTGTACCTTCTAATCTGTTCCCTTCATCTTTAGATCAGTTCATATATATATATAAATATATATATTTATATATATATATTTTTATATATATTTATATATTTATATATTTATATATATTTATATATTTATATATAAATATATATTTATATATAAATATATATATATTTATATATATATATTTATATATATATAATATATATATATATATATTTTTTTTTTTTGCCAGTATCATGCCATTTTAGCACATCAGCTTTGTACTATAGCTTCAGGTGAGGGCTCGTGTTCCCCTCTGCCTTGTATTTTCTATCATATATATATATTTTTTCTTGTTCCTTTTTTTTTCCTACTCTGACTCTGTTCTGCTTTCAAATAAATTGTAGGTTGTTTTCTCCAATGCGTTAAGTTTTGTTATTGGTATTTTGATAAGGATTGCATTATATATATAGAATGGCAATGTTAACTGCATTAATTCTTGTTATACAAGCCCAAGGAATATATTTCCATTTTTTGCTATATTCTCCAATTTCCTTTTGCAGAACACAGTAATTTTCTTTTTTTTTGTCTTTCTTTCTTTTTTTTCTTTTCCTTCTTTCTTTTGTATTTTAGGGAAGGATCTACAGGGACAAGGTATTCAGAATCTCACTACTGGATCCGACTGCTAGTGATGTGACTGTTTACATCCTCTCAAGAGCTGGGATTACAGGCACATGCCACCACGCCCACCCTCAGTTGCTGTCTCAAGCATACCCTAGATCAAACCCCAGCCCCTGTGATTGCTTAAAGGCAGTTTAATCTGCTCAGCTATTTGGCTCACTGTAATTTTTAATGTAACAGAATATGCTTCATTTGTTAAATTTATTCCTAAATATTTCATTTTTGATGTTGTGAAAGGTGTTGCTTCCCTAATTTCTCTCTCAGTGAGCTTGTTATTTGTGCAGAGGGATGCTATAGATTTTTTAGTATTGACTTTGTGTCTAGCCATGGGACTGAATCTTATGTCCAGGAAAAACTAAGCTATTTATAGTCTTTTGTGAAAACCTGAAGAAATACACAAACTTTTTGGTCTAAAATTTAAAATGCATCTAAGGTCATTGTCAAATAATCTACCCCACATTTAATTATTTTTGGTTATTCCAATATCACTTAGCCTACAATATGGTGATATGGTACAGTGAAACTCTTTGGTATAAAAACATAAAATCAAGGATGAGTCTGAGACATTTCTGTACTCAGGGAGTACTAATTATCTAATATAATTTATACTAAAATTAGTTGAAATATAATACTTTTGAGATTTGGTATACAGAAGGGCACATGGCTATTGTTAGGATTCTACAGGTAAATCTTAATAATGATATATTGGACAATCAATATTTATACATAACATAACAAAAATGCATATATACATATATATATATATATATATATATATATATATATATATATATATATATATCTGTGTGTGTTAATATATTTGCCATAGGTTCTTGTTGCACAACTCAGACTCATAGTGATCCTCCTGTTTTCAGTCTCTGCGGTGCTGAGATTGCAAGCAGGTGCCACCACACCCAGACTCAGTGAACAACTCACGGCACCTGGGGGTAGGGCTGGTGTGGTGTGTGGTTTCAGAGACCAAACCCCAGTCCCTGCACTTGCCTAAGCAGATTCTTAGTTAGCTAAGGTATCCCACCAGTCCCATCTACCTAATATTTGGAAGTAGAGATTCGTGGTAAGTGAAGACTGACTTAGCCTGACATCTATAATTCAAATACTATAACAAGTTTTTTCTTCTGAATTTTTGGATGCACTAATAACATTAAAGAAATAAAAATGAAAGATAAATGTAAATTTGTGTGCTGCAGTGTTGGTCATAGTTTCTCAATAAGAAACAAAGCAAGTTGCTTGAGCCTTCATTAACATTTCTGTTTGTGCTGAACCGTAGTGACACAGAAATATCTTATGCTAAGAGAGGGGAAAAGGAACTATTTTATCTTCTAATTTTTTTTCATTTTTTTTCTTCGCTATTAAATTTGTTTCTGTTTTTTTCCCTGTTAAAGGTTACATTCAGGATTGGGAGAGCCATCCTGTGCAGCCATAATATTCACCTGAGAGATGACACATCTGCTGATCCAAGCCCTAGCATGTATCTGATCTCTCTGCATTGAGAAACTACACTGAAACTGTTCTTCAACTTAGCAGTCCCTAGGGTACGTTAAAAGCAGTAAAAAAAAAAAAAAATAATAATAATAAAGAAAGAAGTTAAAGTATAGTTGTAGAAATAGATTTTTACAGAACAAGATCAGGATAATGACTGGCCCACGTTCATCAGGGGATAATCACAAACTGGGTCCAATATTGACATTATTGGTAATACTGATATTAATACTCCTTTATAACACTTTTCTCCATTATAATAGCATGAAAATCATTCACATACATTTATTCTATGACAGAATATGTGGAAGTTGAACTTTACAATGATGTGGTCAACTGTCACATTTTAGACTGAGCTCATATAGATTAACGAGTCAAGTTACAGCACTGAGGGAGATCCTAAGCATGTATGTAACATGTTTGCATTATGTCCTACCCTGCCATGTATTTGAAGTTTTGTTTCACTTAGAAAGCATTTTAGGGGCCCGGCGGGATGGCTCAGTGGTCTAAAGCGCCTGTTTGGGGAAGCTAGGGTGGCTTCAGGGACAGCAGTTCAATCCCCTGCAGCACATGCTGCGCCAGCCCTGCCCTGGGGGCGGGCTGAGCCGGCCATAAAAATGAGTCCAATAAAAACAAAGGTTCAAAAAGCATTTCAGAGGTTGGTACTTGTTTGCTTGCTTGCCTATGGGGACTGAGCTTTTCGAACTGCTCTTCTCAGGCGAGGAATGTGAAGAACACTGAGCATTGAATATAATTGTCTTTCTATAATTAAACCTACCATAAATGGACCTGAACCAGTCAGTTGACTCAGTTTAAAATACCTCATCCATCCATAGCTATTTTAGTTCTTTACGTGAATAAAAGTCAGTCTTCCTAGCTATTGCACTCTATGTCCACTGGTAGGAAAAATTTAAATGTGAGAGTTTAACATTACAGCTTTATTTTCACTTCAGTAAAATCATAACTTTTGTTGGGAACAGAAATACCATGCACTTCTGAAGTGATAAAGAAGTATAAACTGCTAAAATTTTAACTTGATAGTGTAAAAGGCAAAAATTTCACAAATAAATCTTTCAAAATAATGGATAAAGGGACAAAAATTTATTCAATGATTTGATCTTTAGAACATATATTACAGTGACTTGGACTTAAGGTTGCATGTTGAATGATGGCTTAGAAAATACATTGCAACTGACAGGACAATATCTGAATTACTCTAGTAATTTAGACTTTAGTGAGCCATTACACTAACCTAGGATTAAGTTGCATACTAATTCTCAGTAACATAGTAAATAGTAATATAATAGCTTGTAAAATGAACCAACCACATCATTTTGATTCCACAAACATCCAGCCTTACAGAAAATATGTCTCTTTATCTGAACAAGCAATTTTGTAAGCTTTCAAATTTGTACCACTTCAGAAAACATTTGGGCTATTTCCCCATAAGTACATCATGCTTAGCGTTCAGCAACAGTACCACACAAGTACTATTCATTTACTAATGACTTTGTTAAACATACTTAATGTTATGATTGTGTCTTGTCGCCCCCCACGAAACCTCATGTAAGTTATGGGGAAGACACAGCTGGAAGAGCAGCCAGTGGCTTGATGGGCAGGGCCAGAGATGTGTGAATTGTTAAAGTGGCACCATGTGCTCTGCCCTCCCCCGAGGCCTGCGGTCTCTCAGAGGTGTGGAGCAGCCTTTCTTCCAGACTCTGCAGTGCAGGGTGGCAGTGTCTACAACTGAGGCCACCTCATGCAGAGAGGAGAAAGTTGGTGAAGTCAGAGGAACTGACGCTTTCTCCTGAGCAAATAAGGTTCTGAGGTCTTAATACATAATTCAGGCTACTTTAGACTATGAAACCTCAGTAACTCTGAGCTAAATAAACCTTTCCTTTCTTCATTTTGAATGTTGAGTGTTTGTCCCAGCAAAGAGAGAATATCTAAGACATCTACTAAAATATAGTCTAACCACAATATATAAAATGAAAAGGCATATTGGTATGCCAAGTTGTAAAAGGCTCAAGTCAACAAACCCTAATAATGCCAGATGAGGTGACAATCCTCTACTGCTATGGACTATTGGACTTTTCCGGTTGTGCAATGAAAAGAAAAATCTGTACTAATGATGTTTACACAAGAAATCATGTCTCCACTTTGTACTCTGAACAACTATGACAAAGACAACATTATGCAATGTAGTAACTATTTTAAATGATTATAATAACAAACTTAAAACTATATATGGCAAATAACCTCTCTGGCCATTATGACTCACAGCTTCTATCCCAGTTGAGCAAATGCTTGGGGTGTGGAGGATAGACTGCAGTTAAATACTAGTGTCATCACACATTTCAACTGACTACATTTCCTGAGTGAGGCTCTTTGGTGTGCATTAATGTGCGAAACTAAGGTTATAAATTTTACTAGTTCTCATTGATTATTACGTCTCTTTCTAAGTCTCTATTTTGCTAATGCTCCAGAGTTGTGTTAGACAAATCCCAAACTGTCTAGAAGACGGGACTGTGTTTGCTTTTTCCACATCACAATAATAAACACGAATTAGGCTCTTTTTCTTCTGGAGTGTGCAGATTAGGTGTGTTGCTCAAAGCTCTTCCCACTAAGAACTCTTTTAAATTACAGATCCTTGGAGTTTACTCTGAATGGCATGATGTACAACTACATTTCATTCTGTAAAAGAACCAGTATATTTTGTTACCTTTATATGAGCAAAGGCCTAAGTTTCCTTCTGTTCAATGTGGTAGAAATGTAACACACAATAATATATTAGCAGAGAGAAATCACAGTTCAAAAACTAAGGGAAATGGAAGCAAGGGTCATATCTTTTTGCAGTTTGCATGAGATTTATTTGAAATATACTGATTTCTTGATATAGTGGATTTCTACTATGCTTGTACAAATTTATTAATCAGTTAACTCATCAAACCCAGTATAAAAAGTGTCCGAAAGGGAAAGCCTTTATTTTGCAGCATGGATACTCTAATAAAATATATTATCTCTACCAGGTCCTAATGGAATAGAAGCTGTTTACAAAATGAAAATTTGTCCTCATCAGTAGCATGTGTGGTTTAGCTGTAGTGTACTAGGATGTCAGAGCAGCTTTCTAAATGCTTTGAGACACACTCAGTCCACACAGCTTGCATATCAAGAACACATATCTACATCGTTTTGCTTGATCTTGCTTTGTTATGGTGCCAGTGGGAGAGCATCTTGTTCTGAAGGCAGGTTTTACTCCAGAGAACACTCTTTCTTGGCTCTCCCTTTTGAGATAGCAGAATTTCAAGTTGCTTAAGTAAGTCAGAATTTGCACACGTATACTGTGTATTTAACATTCCAAAAAGAGACAGTTTTATATTAATGCCATTTCTCTATTAACATAGTCAATTTGGGCCTGGCAGGATGGCTCACTTGTCTAAAGCACCTGCTTAGGAAAGCTTAGGCGGCTGCCGGGACCACGGTTTGATCCCCGGCACCACATGCTGAGCCAGCCCTGCCCTCAGGGCAGGCAGAGTCAGCCAAAAAAAAAAAAATAAATAAATAAATAAATAAACAAACAAAAGTTCTGAAACAAGCCAGGTGTGGTGGCACATGCCTGTAATCCCAGCACTCCTCGGGAGGCTGAGGCAGGAGGATCAGTATGAGTTTGAGACCAGCCTGGGCTACAAAAGAGAGCTCAAGGCCAGCCTGAACTGCATAGTGAGACCCTGTCTCAAAAAGACAAAAAAAAAAAAAGAAAAATTAAAAAAAAATAGTCAATTTCCTCAGGGAAGATCACTTTACATTAGAAAGGATGACCTACATTATAAAAAATGTAAAAATTTTCTACACAGCAGATATGAATATACTATAAGGCACTCATCACACAAGAAAAGTATGAAGGCATATGGAATATTTTCATAATCAAGTTCCTTGTGGGCTGTATTATGCTCCAAGGCAGAAGAGTGAGCCCAGCTCTGCAGCAAAACTGGAAGGACACAGTGCCAAATTGTTATGGTTTATGTCTAGTTGTCCCCCCAAAGCCTCATGGAGTCATTCGGCGGGGACTTCTAGAGTTTGAGACTTGATCCATGATCCCTGGGATTATGGGTTTTAGTACTGATGGGATTATGGGTGGAAGTACTTCTGGGATTATGGGTGTAGCCTAGGGCGGGAGCTAAGGCGGAGAGCCTGAATGTAATATAAAGAGAGACAGAGAGACAGACTGGAGCTCAAGCTGTTGCTGTTGCTCTCTGCT
>PVJA010051985.1:0-12549 GCA_004027025.1 Myocastor coypus
TTTTTTTTTTTTTTTTTTTTTTTTTTTTTTTTTTTTTTGTGATACCAGGGATTGAATTTAGGGCCTTGTGCCTGCAAGGCAAGCAGTTATCCACTGAGCTATGTCCCCAGCCCCATGTATAACTTTCTAAAATATAAAATACTTCAAAATCAGTTGGTTTCTAATGAATGACAGTTGTTATTAGTGTGTTGATGATGTGAACATTTTTCTGGAAAATATGTTAGAAAATGAGGTCTAACTTGATTGTTCTCGATATTTTATTTCCTCCAGCTCAGAATGTTTCTAATAATGAGATCTTGTTAAATCTTATTCATCTATCATTGTCAAAATGACTGCCTAATATTGGTTGCTCTACCAGAGAAATTTGACCAGATTACTTTTTTTATTTTTTTGCTTTCTGAATTTTATATTTTGTCTTCATTGTAGAATTCACTTTAAGATTAAACATTTAAAAGAATTAAACGTTTTTACCCCAGTAAAAGTCTTTTTTGATAATAATGTTCCTTTTTCTTTTAATTTTTCATTACTTCTAATAAGAAATAACAGTATGACAGTTTCAAAACACATTAGTAGTATATTCGCAATACTTGATACAATGCATATTGTTGTCCTTGTAGTAGTTATACAGAGCACAGGGTGTAGACATGCCTATAAATACATGAAGAAATGCTCCACATTGCTATCCATCCGTGAAATGTAAATTAAAATAACATCTCACCCCAGAAAGACTATCATAAAGAAATCAACCAACAATAAATGTTGGAGAGGCTGTGGGGAAAAAGAAACGCTTTTCCACTGCTGGTGGGAATGCAGACTGGTGCAGCCATTATGTAAAGCTGTGTGGAAGCTCCTTAAAAAACTAGAACTGGAGCTTCCTGTAAGCGGCCTGTGGTGTCCTGTGAAAATGGTTTGCTACTCTCTCGACCCAGAAAACCCCACAAAATCATGCAAATCAAGAGGCTCAAATCTTCGTGTTCATTTTAAGAATACACGTGAAACTGCCCAGGCCATCAAGGGTATGCATATCCGAAAGGCCACCAAGTATCTGAAGGATGTCACATTAAAGAAGTAGTGTGTGCCATTCCGACGTTACAATGGTGGAGTTGGTAGGTGTGCCCAGGCCAAACAGTGGGGCTGGACACAGGGTTGGTGGTCCAAAAAGAGTGCTGAATTTTTGCTGTACATCCTTTAAAATGCAGGGTAATGCTGAACTTAAGGGTTTAGATGTAGATTCTCTGGTTATTGAACATATCCAGGTGAACAAAGCACGCAAGATGCGCTGCCGTACTTACAGAGCTCATGGTCGGATTAACCCATACATAAGCTCCCCTGCCATGTTGAGATGATCCTTACTGAAAAGGAACAAACTGTTCCTAAGCCAGAAGAGGAGGTTGCACAGAAGAAAAAGATATCCCAGAAGAAACTGAAGCAACAAAAACTTATGGCACGAGAATAAATTAATTATAAAATAAATGCAAAAAAAAAAAAAAAAAAACTAGAACTGGAAATCTTATTCAATCCAGCTATCTCCCTCCTGGGAATTTCCCCAGAAGAACTGAAAGCATCATACCATAATGATATCTGTGTACCTATTTTTATAGCTGGATGCTAAGGAAAGATGTCTTCATCAAACACCAGGTCAATCCTCACCTGTCCAACTGCCCATACTCTAATCCAAGAGCTCACAGTTTTCAACTTCTTCCTTTTAATACAGCACAGAAAATTAAATGAAAACAATAAAAAGCAAGTGAACAAAACTTCAAACTGAAAGAAATTCATGGAAAGGGTAACAGAAACTTTGTCTAGTAAGAACCAAATCTGGTTTTCTGATGCTATTTGAGCAGGTAATAAAATTCCTCTCCATAGAGAAATGAGAAATGAATAAAATCTGAGGGAGAATTTGTCATCTGAAATCTTGCTGAAACTCAAAAAGTGTATATAGCTTGCAGGGGTTCCAGAGTTTACAAAATTGTATCCATAACAAATCATATTGGGCTGCTTAAAACAACAAAAATATATCCATGCAAAATTCCAGGGGCGACAAGTTAAAATCAAGAAGTAGAGGGGATAAGGGGATGAGGAACGGTTGAAAAGAAAGGAATTAAGATACACTATTTGCACATGCCAGCTCAACATAAGGAACATAAACAATATTCACTGCAAACATATACTGATAAGAAAACATTCTTGGCAAGGTATGCCTCCTTGGGAATCCCCAAGAAAAAGTTCTTTTTTGTCTTATACTCCTTTCTGGCAACTCTTAGAAATCTTTAGCAGTGCTTGATCTTTGGATGCATTTTCCTAATCCTTGCCTCAATCTTCATGTGAAGTTCTTCCTATGTGTCTCTTGTTGCTCTATTCAAATCTTCCTCTCACTTATATAAAGATTCTAAGCCCTACAAATTAATTCAGTATCACTTGAACTTGATCACATCTAAAATGACTCCATTTCCAAATAGGGTCACAATTACAGGTACTACAGACTAATATTTAGCCAAGACTTTGGGTCACATAATCCAATCTACTACTATACTATACGTAGGAAAAAAAAAAAAAAAAGGATTCTAGTCAAGTCCTAATAGTTTATGAGGGGTAAATGCAATGATATAAATTAATTTATTTCTTACAAACTGACTTGAAGCATACTGTCTATAATGCAAATAAAGTGAAACTGTTTATATCTTCTAGATTCTCAGCACAGAATCATCTGTGACCAGACTTACAGAAATCAGGGACATTTTAAACTTACATTTATAGTTTTATTATAGAAGAATTTAAGTAAAGAGCCATGTGGAGAAGATATAAGGAAAGGTATCGGGGAAGGGGTGCTGTCATGGTTTAGCTACAGAATGTCCACTCAAAGTCTCATGTATTTAGAAGTAGGACATTTGGAGAGTAATTTAATCATGGGAGCACAACAGTTGGTTTAGTGTTAGAAAGTGGGCCTTGTTTTTAAGAGGCTACTCACAGAGCAGTGACCCAGAAGGGCTTGTCTCCTGCCCTGGCTCCTCTCTTCTCTTTGCTTCTTAAATACAATGATTTGAGCAGCTTGTCTCCCATGCAAATTCTTTTACCACGACACTTGTATGTTTGAGCTTGTTAACTAGGTACTGGAACTTCCAAAACTACAAGACAAAATAAACCCTACATTCTCTAAATTGTAGCTGCCACTTATCTTGTTCCAGTCGCTAAGAAATGTTTGACATCAGGAAATTTGGTTTGCTTCTATGACTCTATTTGACCATGTACTACAGGAATCTTTGGATATGATTCATGGAAGCAGTTTGGAAGGTTCTGAAGATACCAGCTACAGAAGTCCTAGGATGCTGGAAGCTAATAGTGGGTAGAACTCAGAGGATCAGAACACTGAAATAAATGTAGATGGTAAAGGTCAGACTAGGAGGTTTTAGTTGAGAAGAAGGATTCCATTAGCAACTGCTCTTAATATCAGGCACATTATGCCCTTACAGAAAATTTGTCTGTATGTTGCTTATGTTCTGAAACTTTTGGGATTCTGAGTGATGGATTATTTAATTGCATGAAAAGAATTTAGAGGTATCGCAACATTCAGATTGCGGCCTGGGTACTTCTGGAAGCTTTCAGTCTGTTTTACAGTGAGAATCAGGACCAGAAAGCCCACTTAAAACATTTCCAGTTTATCCAGAAAGGAAGCACCTGCAAAGTTGGATAAAAGTCGATATATTTTTTTTAATTTTATTTTTTTTTTCTTCTTCCAGAACTTTTGTTTGTTTATTTATTTATTTTTATGGCCGGCTCAGCCTGCCCTGAGGGCAGGGCTGGCACAGCATGTGGTGCTGGGGATCGAACCGTGGTCCCTGAAGCCACCCAAGCTTTCCTAAGCAGGCACTTTAGACCACTGAGCCATCCTGCCGGGCCCAAAAGTCGATATTTAATTGAAAGGTTACAAATATGAAGAAGCCAAGTAGATTGGATGTGAACAATAGGAAACATGGCTTAAAAGCCTCTCAGAAATTAACTGAACCTCACATGTTATAGGCTGAAAGGTATAGGTGTAAAAGACTGCTTTAAGAAAAGTCCTAGGCCTCATCCTGAAGAAAAACTGCCTAAGAAATTGTTTCCTTGGGATTTGACTTAGAACATTCATCCACATACACACTTAGAGGTCTCTATATGAGCAGTGTTGGTGCTAGTTTTCTAGGTGTGCAGAATGCAAGAGATGTAGGATCAGGCAGGCTTCCACTTAAAGTTCAGAAAAAAGCCTAAGGGATCAAGGAGTGTATCCTTAAGGAAAGCGAATGGATCTATAAGTTGAAAGTATAGTAGTAATGCCAAGAACATGGGACATCAGGCAATAGGCAAAGCCGCTCTGAGAGAGGCTCTAAGGCCAACACTGCAATGTTTTACATCTCAAGCCCTGTGGTGTTTTCCATCACAACACAATCCAGGTGTACCAATATACAACTAAAGGATTTGATGTTCTGCCAGATTTAAGTCTTATTTTGGTCTCATCCCTTTCTAGTCCCCTAAATAGGAATGTTTACCTTGTGTCATTATGCATTAGAAGTATAAAACTTTTTGTTTAATTTTTACAGGGATTCTGTGATGGTTAACTAATTTTGTCAACCAAATAAACAATTACCAGCTAAATTACATCATCATAATTCTGAATGTGGATGACATAAACTAGGGAGCATTGACATTAGAATAGTATAAAAGGAAACAAATAATGAAGACTTAATTTTGTGTCCTCAGAAAAGCTTCACTCTTCACCTTCTCCATGAACATTATTTCTTTTCTTCCAGAGCAAACTCTTCAGCCTTCTAGCCCAGACTCTTCAACCCGCATAAATCCTTCAGCTTCCTGATACAAACTTTGCTGAGACACTACAGTAGGCTCTAAACCTTCAGCTGTATCCTTACACCCTCCAGTGTGCAGGCAGACCTTCTATACTCTTCCACACCTGGCTCTATCTGTGGCAACTGCAAATCAACTCTATAAATTCTTATTTATTTATACATCTTCATTAAATTGGTTTTTCTAGTCCTCACTGAATAATAGAAGCTCCCAACTGAGAATTCGCCTTGAGTTTCAGAGGACTTTGGACTTGCACTTTTTATCAAACACTTTGAACTCAGATAAAGACTAAATACTTTTGGAAAACTTTTTTTTTTTTTTTTTTTTTTTTTTTTTTTTTTTTTTTTTTTTTTTTTTTTTTTTTTTTTTTTTTTTTTTTTTCTCTGTGTTTTGTTCCTTCTCTAAAGATGTGGCTTTGTTTGCTCTGGTAAGGCTCCAGCCCCACCACTAGCTGCTTAAAAATCTCCCATCTTGTTTTTACTTCTGAGTCATTTCTTATAACTAGATGTAGTGGACAAGGGGAGGGGCAGGGTGTGGATGGTAAGACATACTGCAGTCGATTTGGAACTTGCTTTGTAGTTATAGAGCCAGATCTCTCTCCCTCTCTCTCTCTCCCTACCCCTGTGTGTGTGTGTGTGTGTGTGTGTGCACGCGCGTATGCATACCTAGGGCTACTATTTATTTTATTTAGGTTTTCCATCAGGAGCTGGGAGAAAAATCTGTACAGTTGTTTGTCTTTTACTTTTAATATGAAAAATCATGCACTTGTGCCACGCTGCCCCTGCCTTTTTTTATACAAGTGTTATTTGTGCCTGGAGAAATTTTCTGTCATTGTAATTTTAAAACTTTAAAATCTGGGGGGAAAAAGACTAAATGCTTTTGCATAAGAAACCGTTGTTAGGGTCTACCCAGATAGGTCTAGCACAGCCCCAGTGAGCCTTTTCTGACAGTGAACCAGTCCATCTACCTTCTCTACACAGAGGAGACAGCTGCTTCCCACAGGGCTGTCTCCCCACAAGACAGCAGAATGTGAACTATGAACCTGAGTGGTCCCAGACTTCCAATAGCTCCTTGAGTGTGGCCTGATAGAGCTTCTCATGGAAATCACAGGATTGTGACTCAGGATACTAACAAATTCTAACTCTTTCTGGAAGCATGAGCTCTACATGCTCCAATCTAATTTCCTAGAGATATTCTTCTTCCCCTTGGCTGTGCAGCTTTGAAGAAAACAAGACTTGAATTAAATCCTGAAGTTCTTCTTCACCTCTGGCATCTGTGTCTCATCACTGGTTCCACACGCAGTCCACAGCTATGTAATCACTTCCCCAAACCACAACTGACACTTTCTGGAGTACATTTGACAAAACCATCTGTAAAGCAAGCTTCTTGGCTGTTGTGCTTTTCATTAGGAACAACAATGATTATTGGTAATCCTTTTTGATCATTCATTAAAACCAAAATAATGATTTACTGGTGGTCTGCATTCTGAGGGGCTCAAGGCAAGGACCAGGTGTCAAGCAGCCTTATATTTGGTACCAGGGCAAGCTTAAAAAGATAAAGAGATAAACCCACATGCACCACAACTTCACTGGGGAAAACACGCCCCTGTTACATGCCATTTCTACTCTTTCAGCATCCATGGTTTTCTGAGGATTTATAAACTATGATGGGTGTTATAGTTTGTGTCTCGTTGTCCCCCCAAACCCTCATGCAGTCATGGGGCGGGGACTTCTTGAGTTTGAGACTTGATTCATGATCCACTGGGATTATGTGTTTTAGTACTAATGAGATTATGGGTCTGAGTACTGCTTGGTTTATAGATGTGGCCTAAGGCAGATAGACTGAAGCAGAGAGCCTGAATGTAACATAAAGAGAGACAGAGACAGACTCTCTGTTGCTCTCTGCTTCCGTGATTGGTTGCCTCTGTCACCATTTTGTTGCTGTTCCACCATCATGAACTGGATGCTCTCTGCCCTGTTCCACCCAGCCATGAGCCAGCCAAATATGGACTGAAATTTCCAATAACTGTGAGCTAAATAAGCCTTTCTTCCTTCATTTTGGGTTCTGGGTATTAAACTCTTTATGTCTCAGTCCCCTCCTCATAAGTTAGAGAAAGAAGAATGTCTTCTTCATATGGTCATTATAGGTACTAAGACCCATTTTTTTTTTTGTACCAGGGATCAAACTTAGGACATTCACTTGCCACATAGAATAGTTCTTTAATAAGAGCTTAGTGAAGTATCAGACTAAGATAGACACTCAATAAATGTTTGTTGTTATTTTTAGTATTGAGACTCTTCTTATTTTTTACCTTCTAAGATCACAGTTTTCTCTTGTTCTCATTGCTCCACTTGATTCTTTGCTTATCTCAGTTCAACTTGAGGTGAAGAGTTTGGAAACACTGAATAAAATATGGATCTTTTCCTCAAGGAACTTCAGCCTAGAGCCTTTTTGATTTCCTTGGGATTTGTTATCCTCTCTCCATAAATCTTGGGTTCTTTGATATTTTTTCTTCCTTGGTTTTTGCTTAACAGAAACTTCATTCACAAAGCTGGCTTACTTTGTTCTAAGCATCCTTAATTCATAGCTTTTAGGTTGACCTGTGGTCCAAAGTCCACTCTGCCTTGTGAATAATTCTGCTGGACTAAATTCAGTCACTATTATGATTTATTTATAGTTGTTTAAGAGATCATCCAGAAGGGAAATTCTTTTCTCTTTCTTGTCCTTACCTCTATTTATTGTAATTTCAAGGAGCACCCTTTCAAAAGGCAGCTGTTGAGAATTTATGTCCTAACTTTGACACTTGGCTTTTATTTCCCTACCCAAACCAAAGAGATGTCAGACATGTATAATTAGAAAGAGAGAAAGGGACAAATTATGGAGATGGAGAGGAAGAAGGAGATATAGAACACTAATCATTTAGCCCATCCCTTAGTGGTAAGAAAAAAGCAGGCATCTGTATCTATTAACTTTCACCATGAGCACATATTTATCAGTTTAATGAGATTCACTATTCTTCATGTGTCTGGGAACTATATGGTGTATGCTTAAGTATGTATATGGGACTGCTTGACTGAGGTCAGATGGTCTTGGCTGATTTATTTATTGATAAGTGCTGATAAAATTGACTATTAGTTGGAGCTCAAGGGTGATAGAGTTCACTGCCAGTCATCACACTACACTGTGGAAGTAGGCTTGAAAAAACCATCACAAACCACACAAAAGGCCCAAAGCAGACACCACAGACCTGCCGCAGGTTGTACATCATACTCTGGGAGCATCTACCCCTTTACATCCCAGGAGTCATGCATTAGAAGACAGAAATCAAGAACCTTGATCAACATGCTCATCCCTCTACCCAGCATCACCATCAATAGTCCCTTTCTAAGGAATCAAGAGCATTCAAGACCTAGAAAACCCTCAGATTTTTCCATGAGTCAAATGTCCTTTCTTCTTTCTTCCTAAAGCAGACATGTTGGTTTCAAACGTGGTCTTGCCTCATATAGTCTACTAAGAGCTACAATAGACTTCTCAGGGTTTGTGTCAAGATGATATACATGATAATGGGAGAATCAGATGGGATCCTCTATACAGTTACCTGTGTTGTCAACCCCTAAATCCATCTCTTCTAAATATTTTATTTAATGGTAAAATTAAGGTCATTTTTCATTTTGTATGGTTTATCTTTCCTTCAATGAATTTGATTTTCATATCTACTGATGATATTTCTCTCTAGATGTCCAAGCTTACCAATATTGATTCAAATAATGAACAAATAAACATTTATTGGGTGCCTGGTACAATCTAGATTTTTTTAAATGTGTTTGGTACAGGGCCTCACTACACAGCTCTGACTCATAGTGATCTTCCTGTTTTCAGCCTTCATAGCGTTGGGATTACAGGTGTGTGCCACAACACCCAGACTCAGTGGCTGGCTGAAGGAAGAACCTGGGGGTGGGGCCAGAGCAACCTGTGGTTAATATAATCTGGATTTTGTGATAAGGCTCATACAGAACTATTTCATTTAAGCTCATAATAACCCTGAAATAGACAAGATTATCTTATCTACCAACGAAGAAACTTCATTTGCTTAATACTGCTCCAGATATTATTCTCAGGACAGGAAAATTGGGAATAGTTGCTCAGCAGTCAATACAAAATAAAAAACAGCTCAAGGGCCTGAGTTCAATCCCTGGTTCTGCCAATAAATAAATAAATTAATTAAATGAGCTAATAATAGTAATAAATAAGAAACAAAGGCAAAATCATGTCTCACTGCTGTGTCATATACAAATGCACAGAGCCTTCCTTTTCTCACTGCCTCTGGAACCAAGACACTGTCTGTAAGAACTAACTAGTGTGACTTAGAAGAACTATTCAGTGACCTGCATTTCAGGCTATTTGGTAAATTCAAATTCATGTTTAAGTCTTCTAAGATTCCACACTTGTGCTTTGTGAACTTGTTTCTACTAACCCTGCACTCTTAATGGAAATAAACCAAGCAGCAGTCTCAGTTTTTCTAAAGAATAATTTTGTGTAAGATCTCAAACAACAAGAAAAGTCAAGGACTTACTGATTTGGTGGAGACCATTAATAATCAGCCAAAACAGATACTCATAATGAATGGTCCAACTAAACTTTGATATTTCACTACACTCACACTATCGTGATGGAACTGTGTACCAGTATGAAATTATCAGAAATAATGAGTTGTGCAGGAAATTAGAACCTGAAATACTAATGTGCTGTTTAGGCTGAAAAATGGAAGTTTTTACATTTACATCATGAGAGCTTACAGAAATGAATTTATGGATATAAGCATGACAGACCACTGGAAAAATGACAAATATTAGGTAATATTTTCCTTCCAATGCTGCTGACCTGAGTTGTTATGCATAGGTACAAATCTTTGATCCACATCTCAGGGCAAAGAAATAATTATGGCCTAGTTCCAAAAGTATTTGCTTGTACTGATTCCATATCAATACTAAGTGACTTCTAGGTTTTCATGAAGATATTCTAGAAGATAGGAGATATTTTTATTTTGATATATGAGGGCTTCAAGGAAAAAAATATTCTCTTATATCCAGCGATTACATTTTGAGTTACATTTTCACTGCCAATAAGCTAATACTATCTAATACATACAGAGTGGGTATATTTGGGGTTGGGAGAGGATAGGGTGCTGAGCTGGATGAATCACGATAACTTGAGTAGAAGTCTACCAAGGGAAACACTGCTAGGAAAAGTACCTTTTATCTCCTCTTAGTCCGAAACAAGCTTAGGGAATCAGTTTGGATGGGCTCATGGCATCTCAAATTTATACAGCTCTGAGAAAATTTCTAGGGTGTTAGAACTCCAAAGCCATTCTGGGGCTTTCTTCAATTGTTAACTGCAGCGGAATAGCCTGAAATGGTTTAGAACAGAAGTGGGACTTCTCAAGGCCTCAACTATACCACACAAGCCAACAGTTCTATAGCTCGTCCACTTACCCGCTCCCTTACATGCTTTCAAGTGACACCTGCAGCAGTGGAAGTACAGGAGCTTAGAGAGGGATGCACAAGCATGGGGACTTCCCTGGGGACTGCTGTCTCAATTACTTTTCTCTTGTTACTGGGATAAAAATAGCCAAAACCCAAAATTAAGGAAGGAGAAGTTTATTTAGCTTATAGTTTGTAGAGATTTCAGTCTATCCTCCACTAGCTTCAAGAGAGGGAGGCACATGGCAGAGTGCAATAGCTTATGGTGACAGAAAACAGTAAAACAGCAGAAGCAAAAAGGGAAGAGCAGCAGCAGCAGCAGCAGCAGCAGCAACAGAGGCCTTGGCAGAGAGAAAGCTTCTTTCCCTTCCTTACATTGCACTCAAGCTACCTGTGGGTAGAGCATTGATGTCCATAATACCACAGCACTCCCATCCATAAGCCCCACACTGGATCATGAATTAATCCACCCCAGTGACTGCATGAAACTTTGGGAGGATACTTGGACACAAACCATAACAGCTTCCCTGATTTACCTCCGAAGCAAGGAGGTTAATGTTTATGGAGCATGTTTCTGTTTTTATTCTTCGTGGTATAGGGGATCAAACTCAGGGCCTTCCACTTGCTAGGCAGGTGCTTAAGCCACTGGGCTGTCTCCCTAGCTGAGGAAAATCATCTTCTTTCCACAAAGTTGAGTACAGTAAGGTCAGATGTGGTTCTGGAGCCAAAGCTCATGTCCTGAGCTCCCTGTTCAGATATGACCAAGCTGGCGATACTGCCTGGCTCTACAACTCCTGTGGGCTGTGGGCTGTGTGGGAGGGACCATGGGGTACCCTGAAACCACTCTGTGGGACAAATTTAGAGAATGCCATTTTATGTCATGTTCCATAGGGACCACAGTGTGATGACTGAACTGGGTAGCACATCCCCTCTACTGCATAAGGTTTGGACAAGACAAGCTGCCCGATTTCCTTTGGAGTTCCATTCTAAGGAGTCCTTGGTAGAGTGAGTATCAAGACATTTGTATGACATGATATTACTTCAAGGACTTTTGTTCTCATGATTTAACCATAACTTTAACCATGACTTTCTTGGAAACTGAGTCAAGAAAGTGATTACATCTAAAACAGAAAAAACAGTTTAAAAGTAACCTGTTTATTTTAACTTCAGTATGTATAAACATTTATAGAACAATAATGTAGATGAAAAAATCCACTGTGATTATTTCTAATCCATATTGCTCACACATTAAATACCTCTAAGTACAGCCACAGATGGATTTTTGAACACTGCTTCACAAATAGACTATTACTGGGTTTAAATTTGTTACAATGGTCAATGAGCTACTAAATGAAATTAACATACTGTTATGATGATGATCATGAAGAGATCTCTTATGGTTTCTCTGCCTCGACATACTGTCTATAAGGTCTCAGGCAGGCTGTATGTGAGCAGCTTCAATCCACTTTCTGGATTTGAATTGTTTCTAGTAGTTGTTGAATGACTTTGATGTAATTGAAATAGTGTTGCTGAATTTTCTACAAGTGACAGTGAGTCAGAAATTTTGAAAATGTAAGAAAAAGGGGTCAGTTGTGTGAAGATTATGGAATATTTCAAAATATGTAAGAAATTTTGCTGTATTAATTTTTCTCCTGAAATTTTAGGACATGCCTTTGGTCATTCTGTGATTTTCTAATGCTTAATAAAGTAGTATATTTATATTTGCCCATCTAATGTTAAACATTCTTTATAATTTTATCTTGTGTTTATTTACTATACCTAGTGTTGAACATTTTTCATATATGGGCTTATCACCTGTATGAAATTGTTTCAATCACTCTATGCTGGATATAGTGTTTATGTTTATAGTCTCTAACACAGGGTATTTACAATTGATATGAAATTAAATGACAGGTATTTGTATTTGATGCTAGTGATGTCTACCCTGCTATACTATCATTATTTTTTTTTCCAATTCTTTTATTGTTTAAATTTAACAATGGTTATATTACATATTTTCATCATCGGATCAGTTTAGATTAATACATATAGGTATATAAGATTGATCAAACAACTAAACATTAACCTTTCTAAATCCACATTACTCTTTTTTTTTTTCTTTTCCCCCTTTTTTTCTTTGAAAGTTGACATATTACATATTGTCCTCACAACCATTCTATAGAGTGCAGTGTGTGGGCATGACCCACCTCCCTATTAATGTTGCATAGAAAAA
>PVJA010051986.1:0-12575 GCA_004027025.1 Myocastor coypus
TTTTTTTTTTTTTTTTTTTTTTTTTTTTTTTGTCTTTTTTTTTCAACATGGAAAAACCGTTCAGGCACAACGATTAAACAAGCCCCTGATGTACCCCTAGATTGTACTGAATCACTAGGTCCCCAGCCTCCCGGCCCACCCCTACACCCCAAATCTGCCTTCCTCATATTCGTGGCCTCCTCCAAAGCAACCCAAAGCAGCAATGATATTTACTATTTATATCTCTCTTGCTATATATATCTCTTCTCTCTATATATATTTATCTATCCTATATACACATAGGATTTTTATGCTTTGAATGAGCGAAGGAGGGCATGAGGGGTAAGCATCGCCAAAAGCATTAAGGGACACCCTTGTGGGAGCTGGACACAGGAGAGGGACACGCCAGGCTGGAGGAGGGCCGCCGTGTGGGATAAGGCAGCAGCAATCAGGGATCCTGCAGGAGTGCAGGGGCGCAGCAGCGGGGGCGCACGTGCCCAGTGGCAGAAAGGGGCAAGGCAAATACTCCCAGCTCAGCTGGCAGGGGGCCCCTGCACGCCCAGGGCTTCTGGTCTCCGCAAGCCTGTGCTCCACAGGGCTTCCGGCCCTGCCCTCCCTGCCCAGAAAGTCTTGGTGACTGGAGGACAACTTGGTCCTTTTGGGCAGGAAGGTAGAAAAGAGGTGCACAGGGCTCCTCTGGGGTGTCTGGGGTCTCGGGGAACACAGCGAGTACAGAGGTACCCTTGTGGTGTCCAGAGCTTCCTGAACCCCCTTTGAGATCTGCAGAGCCCTGCCAGGCTGGGTGTGCCAGGCAGATGCAGGGTTAGTACCATCCCACGCTGTGACATCACATGACAAAATACCTCATGACTTAACACACCACCACACACAGCACATATGCGCGCGCGCGCGCACACACACACACACACACACACAAGGATAATTGGTTGTTGGTTGTGATGGTGGCAAAAATTTTTTTTTTTCTTTTTCTTTCGTTTTCCTATTCACATTACAAAAGGAAACGGCAAGGTCCGGTAGAACGGACAAAGGAACTAACAGATACTACAAAAATATTACAATTTATAAAGATTCGCCCCACCCTCTCAGCTCTTAGGCACCAGGTAACGGCGCTGAGTGGCAAGGGGGTAGCCGGGGGGCCAGCTAGAGTAGCTCTACAGAATAGTTTCATGTCTTTTTTTTCCCCTTCCCCACCAATACTGAGACATCTTGCTGTTAGGAGTATCGTTTTCCGGGATTTTGGGTCCCCTGACTAACTGGGGGAGGAGGCCATAGTGCAGCGTGGTTTCTTACAGACTGCCTATCCCCCAAGACCTCGCCTGTTTCACATTAGGAACACGACAACTGCCCTCATCACATAGTTCAAGTTTAACTTTGTCCTGCCCCAAGCACTAAGTCATTATTATAGTTGCAAAACAGCATCCTCTTGACTACTGTACCATCCCCTAACGGACTGTGCGGTGACACCGCACTCCTAGTGCACATCCCCAACACACACTTTTTAAGGCCTTCAGATTTGGTGGACAAGATTGAAGGGGAGGGCAGGAGGACTGGGGCCGGGGGACAGAGGGGTGGCCCCGTCCCTCCGACTTCCCGAGACACCTCACAGCCCTTCTGGAAACCACTTCCTAAACCACTTTTTTTAAGCAACAACGCAGCCACAACATTCTGACAGAGAAAGGAAAGAAAGCAAGTCTTACACTTTTATAAAGCATGAGATGAAACACAGGGCCCACCCCAAAGCCAACACAAGTACAGCGAATGTGCTTTCCAAACACCGAGGGAGGCGGGACTCAGGAAGAGAAGGGAGCGAAGGGTGCAGAGCAGCAGCGGGGAGGCCAAGAGCAGCGGAAGAGTGAGGGGACAAACAGAAGAGGTAGCTTTAGAAAAACAACTCTGCCCCCCAACACCAGAAAACCAAGGCTGGGGCACCCCCCACCCCGCCGCCGCCAGCCACAGAGACACCACTTTTTGGTGAAAAGCGTGCACAAGGCAGGCATCACACTCCGCAGGAGCCAAACAACTGAGGCTCCAGCCTGAAGGGCCCAGGAGGTCGTAAAGATGGTGAGTGCCAGCTCCAGAGTGGTTGGGGCCCGAACAAATGCTGGGCACGGATGGTTCGAGCCCTGGGCAGAGCCAACAGGGGCTCCTGAGTGCCTTGGGGGTGACAATAAGACTGTAACACACCCTTCCTTCTGCACCCCGACCCCCATGCGTAAATCCTGAGTATTACACTCCTCCTGCCAGCTCCTCCCAGCTGGGAGGCCGGTGACCAGGGTGACAGCAGGGCCTTGGCCAGCTGAAGTCTAAAGTCCGCTATGAATTTACACACACACAAAAGAACACCCTCCCTATTCCTCCCCAATCAAAAAAATAAAAAGGGTGAAAAAGCTCATGAGGTCACAAAAAAAAAAAACAAACAAACAAACAAAAAAAAAACCAACTGAGGTAATTCAAGTACAATGTGCTCACAGGACACAGAAAAGAAGCAAAACATATACACAAGGCCAATGTGCTTTCGGCTTCTCTTCCTCCTCCCACCCCACCCCCGTGGGTGGGGGCACCTAAAGCCAGCGACCCTGCACTACAGGCAGGACCTGGGTTTTCCTGCTGGGCTTCCTATGTCTGTAGTTCCCCAAGCCCTGTGCTGAAAAGGTCCCCTACAGCAACATCCTCCCTGGCCAGCTCCCCGGACAGGGCAGGGCACCTCTGAGAAGGCCATCCGTACCCTTCTCTTGGACGATGAGCCCTTTCGTGGATTCCTTTCCCCAGGGACTGATTCGGGGGTTGCAGGGAGACACGCTTGTTTGGCTGCTGGGATATGACACAGTTAGCTGTTAGGGTTTTCCATTTTGGAAGCAGAAACAGCACCGTAAGGAGCTTGCTCAAGGCGGGCTTGGCCCCCCGGAGGGTGTCCGATGTGTTTTTTGTTCTGTGTACTCTGAAAGCTAAGCGGAGGAAGGGGCTCTGCATCGATCACAGCTTTCCCACCGGGGACCAGAGAAGAAAGGAAATGTCACCCAGATCCCAAAGGGGCCCAGAGCTCCTGGGACCTGGAAGACAGCAGCCCAAAGGAAGATGGGAGCAAGAGGTCAGGAAGGGAAGAGCTAAGCGGCTCCTGGAGACCTGGAGGGACACCCCGCTGCAGGAGGGCAGAGGCAAGCAACAGCTGACAGAGAGGGGGAGAGAGAGCCCGGCCCGCCCAAACCAGACCCGCCCTGTGAGCATCCGCCAGGCCCTACGCCCAGGCCCCGCCCTCTCTGCGTCCCTCCCTCCATCTTTCTGGGGGTGACGGGAGGCGGACAGCGGACAATGTGGCTCCTACCACAGGGCTCTCCTACTCACTTCCCAGCCTCCACTTCTAGACACAGACAGAGGGTCTGGGCAGGGGGAGGAGAAACAGGCCACCACGGAAGTGAACAAGATCAACTCTCCCAGGCAAGCCTCCAGCCTCCACAGAGGGCAGAGGCCGCCTGGGCGAGGACAGCGGCTTGGCACCCAGGTCACCCAGAGCCCTAGACAGAATCCAACACCAAAGAGTTAGGAGGTTTCCTTTTCCTTCTCTCATTTCCACGTTCCTTTCTTTTCATCTTTATCTCGCTGTTTTTTTCTCTCTCTCTACGCAGTCCTCCCTGGACCTCATCGCTCTGTAGCTCGTCTCCCCTGGCTGCCGCTCCTGCTGCGCGCGGGCCTCCTTCACACGTAGCACAGGTAGAGGTAAGTCTTCTCTATCCTCCAGTCGGGCGGGATCTCCTCAGGCTTGTGGCTCTTCATGTGCTTCTGCATGGAGGAGAGGCTGGGGCAGTACTCCGTGCAGATGGTACACTGGTAGGGCGAGGCGCCGTTGTGTGTTCGCAGGTGCTTGATCATGGCGGAGTAGTCCCGGGAGCGCTGGTGACAGAGCTTGCACTCAAAGGGCTTCTCACCTAGGGAGGAGGCAGACAGAGCAGGAGAGAGTGAACATAACAGGCCAGGACCCTGAGGGCCTGGGCTACCTCAGCCACGTGGGAGAACCCTGTGCTGCTAGTCCAAAGCTCTCCAAAAGAACCTCCAGGACGATGGACACACCCTCTCACATGGCAGCGACCAGCCACACACGTGGCTAGTGCAACTGGGGACCCCATGTTCTTGGCTGGGTAGTATCATCATGCTTCATGGGAGCAGCCCTGCGTGGCTCGCGGCTCCAGGCATGTACAGCAAGCAGCACACCGCTAGCCCGCTGCTCCACTCGGCTCCACTTTCTCAAAGGGCAAGACTCCTCTTGTCTTCTCCTTAAGGAAATAAATGTCTCCAAGAAGGGCCACCGAGGTCCTGGAAGTCCTTGGGGATGGCTCTCCACTCAGTTCACCCCACAGGAGCAGAGAGCAGACAGTCCTTCCAGGGCTACAGATGTTAAGGACCAGAAGTGGGGGAGGCCCAGGGACCCCAGCGGTGCACACACGCTACACCTGGGGTGTCTAGCATGGTAAAGCGCTGGACCCTTCCTTCCCTTCTGGGGCAAGAACCGGGGGAACATAGCCATAGTCTAGCCTGCTACCCTCGGTGATCTCCCCTCAATGGAGTGCCCCGCAGCTAAGCAGAGGATGGAAGAGAACCTTGTTTCGATACAGTAATTAGCTGCCCGGCCATCTCGCTATCAATATTCCTCCGTGCAGAGGTCCCAGCAAATAATGAAGTAATGAACAGCTGAAGTGATCTAACTATCGACCGGCTATTTACGATAGTCACTGTCAATGCACATAATGACCCACTGACCAGGTCGCATCCCTAACAAGGGGCTAAGGAAAACCCAAGGCTCTGGGAAATCTCCCGGCCACTTGAGTCGTCAGCAGAGAGCGCCCCATCCTCTCCATGTGGCCCCAACTGGAGGACAGAAGACCGCTTGGAGAGCACACTGCTCTTGCTCACCACCTCTTGTATGCCCCTCCTCCCAGGGCAACACACTGTCACTAGAGCAGCAGGCCTTGCCTGCGGGCGTCTCTTCCTCTCTACAAAGGATCGCTGTCCCCACTAGTCAGAGGGCTTCCGGTTTGCCAGCCTCTGCCAGCTCTCGTCCTCAGAGGGTACCCATCTGAAGCACACCTACACACTAACTGGAAGGCAGCTGGGAGCGCTGCATGTGCGGCTTTCCAAAAGGCCCTGATCCCTGCAGGCAATGAAGACATATCCCTGAGCTTGAAACTGGGAACAAATAGGCTTTCACAAGCAAGCACAGGCCCTCCCCAGGACTCCGCCCACTTCCCCAGTGCAGGAATTCCCGGAAGTCTGATCACTTCCACCTGCCTGCCTGCCTGTCCTCACACCCCAGGGAAAATAGTTGCTTAGAGTTTCTTTTAAGTAGAAAGGAATGTCTAGGTACTTTGAAATAGTAAAGTATGATACAGGACAAGAGATTATTAAATACATTTTTTTAAAATTTATTTTATTTTTTCTTGTTTCAGAAGTTTTTGTTTGTTTGTTTATTTATTTTTATGGCTGGCTCAGCCTGCCCTGAGGGCAGGGCTGGCACAGCATGTGGTGCCGGGGATCGAACCGCAGTCCCTGCAGCCGCCTAAGCTTTCCTAAGCAGGCGCTTTAGACCACTGAGCCATCCTGCCGGGCCCCTATTAAATACATTTGTGTCTCTGATCTCAGAACTGAGCTAGATCTAACATCATAATTTCCGCACATTCTATTTCAGTACCTCTAACGCAGTGGTTCTCAACCTTTCTCATGCCGTGACCCCACAATATAGTTTCTCATGTTGCGGTAACCCCAAACCAAAAAATAATTTTGGTGGCTACTTCAAAACTGTCATTTTGCTACACTTATGATTCGGAATGTAAATATCTGATACGGATTATGTATTCGTTCGACCCCCACCGGGGTCATGACCCACAGGTTGAGAAACGCTGCTCTAATGCTTACGCTAACCCTCCAGCAACGCAAAACCACACTAGTCTTCACTTCCAGCTGATCTGTGTAATTTAACCCTACATCAGAACTCATAAATAGACATCACCTTGCATGTCAGCCCTGACACTGGTACAGCTGCCTCAGGGCCTGACCTGGGCCCCTGGTAAAGGGCTCTGTGATTGATTAGTCTTGTCTGCCTTGGTCTTGGGAGTCGGGGTGGGGAAGGCGCCTATTCAGACCTCACAGAACCCCTGCTTCCTGGTCCAGCCTTGGACCATCTTCGCTTGGGTTCTCTGTGGGAACCTTCTGCTCCCAGCCCTCCGTACCTGTGTGCACCCGGTAGTGCGTCTCCAGCTGGTGCTTGAGGCTGAACTTCTTGCCACAGCCATTGCACTCATAAGGTTTCTCCCCAGTGTGGATGCGTTTGTGGCTCTTGAGTGTGCTCTCATCCCGGAAGCAACTGCCACAGAATTCGCACTCATACGGGTGGTCACCTGTGGGGACAAGGGGTTGGGTCAGGCCCGTGCCTTGCGCTGCCATTTCCCGTATGTCCTACCATCCTTTCCCCCAGGTCAGGCACAAGCATCACTTGAGCAAGACACTCCAACCCATCCCACCCCTTCTGGAACTTCTCACTGTCCCCTAAGTAGTTCTGCTCTTTCTCTTTTATACTAATTCAGCTGTTCCCTCAGGCGATTTCCTCTTCTCCCCCCCCCCAAGAACTCCTAGTCACCCTTCAAAGCCCAACTCACCCCTGTATGGAGGTTTCCCTTTAGTCTTCCAGGGAAAACGAGCCACCCTTTCTTCTCTGTCCCAAAGAAAAGAAACCCTAGCCTTTTATTCTTCTGTTAGTGCAGTCTTAATAGAACATTTCCATTAAAATGGCCTATGTTTGCTGAACACTTGCCATTATGCTAAGAACAGTACATGGATCATATCACCAGATCATGACAACTACCTTAAAGAAAAGCCTAATTCTCATTTTATAGGAGAGAAAAATGAGTTAGAGGTGCTCGCCGCACCCCCCCCCCCCAAGCCATGCAGCCAGGAGCAATGTGGCGACAGGGCTGAGGTGTAGCTCCTAGGCCTGGACCCTGGGTGCTTCTTAGACGTCTAGCGGGCATACTCTAGTCAATCTCCTGGTCACAATCTCTAGTCACTAGGTCTCTAAACTGGAAGTGAGCCTTATCTATTGCTATAGCCCATGTGTATAATTCAGGAATGACCCAGAACCTGCTCGGGAAATGGTGGGTTGGTGTAGTTTAGAGAGAACTGTCGTTCCTCAACTGGAATCTAGGCCCATTAATATTGGAAATTTCTCCACAACTAGGCTGCTACAATAAGGACCTGTATAGAGCACGTATGTGACAATACTCAGGACAACAACAACAAAATGGTCAGGGGAATCTCCTCCAACTTGATGACTTGACTTTTATTTGCATAACTCTTATACTGCAGTACTGAAGTGTATAACAGCATAAAACTGCAGCACTGCACTTTACAATGCAGTCAGCAAAAATTACAGCACTGTGTAAACAAGGGAGACCATACTCCAAAAAGCCACAAGTCCGAACAGGGGATCCCCAATCCAAATGGTGTGTGCCCACAATCTGAACAGTTTTAGGTAGATCATTAAAGGAGAACATCTGTTTCTTCCTTTGGGGGTATCTCACTTTTGATTCCCTAGGGCTGAGAGGCAGAGGTGGGCATTCTGTCCCCAAAGTGGGGTGTCAGAGGGATGATAGGTGAGGACTTTGGCTACTTATTTATTACAGGAGTGAAGGCGAAGACAATAAAGATAGATTGATCACCCCAGACTTTGTTCATGAATATTTAAATATCGCTGATTCGTCTTGTCACTGTAATTACAATTTCTCTGGGCTGCGTCTCCAACAAGCACAGTTTATGGTAAAGAATGGCCCACTGTATTTCACTTGTCCCTCTGCAGATGTGCGGGGCTGCCAACCGTGTAATGTCCTCTGCATTTCATACATTTTCTTCAGCTACTGAAGGTTTAAGTCATCCACAATGACCTACGTTTTTTCATTATCCCCATGTCAAACTGTGCTCGTGCCTGGGCATAAATTGTCCTTCTCCTTATAGACTCGCATGCCTATGCCTTCACTTCCTCTTTAAAATGATATTTTACTCTCTCCTCTCCCCTCCACAGGCCACTAACCAAACCATGCCCCTCCCAAATACAGGCCCCGTCCCCATATAAATTCTCATCTCTTCTGATGGCTCTGAAGGGTTTTTAAGGCTCTGTGGGGAGTGGCTGCAGGGGCGTGCTCTCCGGCTGACTCTCGAGGATGCGGACGGAAGAGTTGCAGGCCGAACAGAGGCCAGGGGTGGGAGGCAGGCCCATCAGGAAGCTCTCAGAGCTGCGTCATCCGGTCTAGCTCATACCATCTGCCTGCCTCAGCGGCCTGTCGGAGGCTAAGCCCTCACACCCAGATGTGGTGAGGGACTGAGTCCCAGCGTCCCCTGCTCAGAAAACCACAACCCTTGTCTTCCTGCTACCAGGGATGCACAGACTGCCCACTCCTCCCTGCCCCCGCCTCACGGGACCCAAGGGACACGAAGGCTCGGGCAGAGCTGGCACTAATTGCTCGTGTGTCTAAGAGCATGGGGGTACGTCTGAGCACCCCCACCCCACTCTCCCTCTGCCCGCGCACGTGGTCTGCCTGACATCCAACTCCACCCCTACCCTGCCAAATCAGCAATGATTACGACTTTAATCAAAGATTCAGTATCCTCATTAAGAGATAAATAAATAAATAAAGGAAGGAAGGGTCACATGAGACCTCAGCCAGAGCTGGTAATTAAAAGGTACATCGGCAGCCGGCCAGCCTAGGGCTGGGGGCAGGGGACACCACAAGTTGCCTGTGCGTGCCTTTCGCCTCCACAGGGGGACCCTAAGTTTAGAAAGCATCCGAGGGGTCTGGTTGGTCAGATTTTTATGAATGTCATTATGAAGTGTATCATGTACTCAGTGAGTTTAAACAGGAACTCTCTTGAGTCTGCCCAGGGAAAGGAATAAAAAGAATGCAAAAGAAAAAAGAAAGACAAGGTACTAATACACACACATACACGCAGATTTCACAGCCTGACACGCACCCGGCCCACAACCCTCCCCCTCGGTGTTAATCACGTCAGAGTGGCTATAATGTACACAAAACTGGCGGCAGGACTCAAAATCCAATTTGTGGTATGTTGATTAACTCTGTAGACTCGTTAATGAGCTTGACATTAAGTACAGGACAAACGAGACTAATTAGAGCCCCTCTGGCCTGCCCCGCACACCTGTGCTCCCCTTTCCCCTGTTTGTCATTACCTGCATTCCCTGGCTCTGACCAAGCCCGTCACCCTCCTCACCCCTGCCTATCCCCTGGCTCCTCAGGCCCCTCCCTCTCGGCCCCTCCCTTCAGCACAGCTGAGTTTATTCTATGATGAGCTGTGTGAATGAGGGATCCATCAATGCCAGGAGCACGGCTGGACTAACCCACCAAACACAGCTGCTGGTGCTAAACACCCAGCCCCAGCAGCAAATGGGCCAGGAACAACTGAATATTAATGAGGCATTGTGCAGGGGATGTGCAGAGCCTACGTGTGGCTGGTGTGGAAATGGACTGGGGTGTGTGTGTGTATTCACACCCACACGGGCTATACACATGTATTATTTCTAGAAGAAGCAGGGGTCTCTCTCAAACTATCTCTGCCCATCAAACTGAACCATCACTGACAAAGGGCAAAGCAAGATCAACACTTGGGTGTCCGAGCTCCTAGAAGATGGCACAGGCACAGCGGGGGGCCTTGTGACTGACTTAGTAGGCCTGGCAACTTCTATGTCACATGAAGCCAAGTGATCGGACCCAATGGTGTGCTCACTAGTGGCTGAAAAGCTGGCCATCTTTCACAAGGCCGAACCTGGGTATTCCCTGGCGCCATGAGGAAGATGCATACACAAGAGTCGCTATAGAAACTGCTCTCATCCCCAGCCCTTCCTCCCTGCGGCCTCTACCCTCTGCCCCTCAGCAACCCTATGTGATGCTAAGCAACTCTAGTGATGCAAGGCTTGCTGGAACGGAAGGGCATCCTGAAAGCAAGGGCCCGGATGGGCTCCTCCACAAGAACACCCCTGTTGGCAGGATGGGCTGTCCTAACAAAACCTCTCCTTATGCAGCAGAGCCTCGCACTGTGCAAAAACTGGCCTTGTATTCAATCCCTGAGATGTGACAAGACTCTTATCAATGAGGTGAAGAAACTAGGCATGGTGGCACATGTCCTTAATCCCAGCTCTTGGGAGGCTGAGGCAGGAGAATTGCTATGAGTTTGAAGCCAGCCTCAACTACATAGTGAACTACCTGTTGAGACTCTGTCTCAAAAAAATTGACAAGGCAAGGCATGTGGTGGGGGGTAAGGGGGTCCTTCCAACCTTCTTTCTGTCAGGCACATGCAGCTTTTATACCCTACCCAACAGGTGTGAGCATGTTCCTTAATACACAGGAAGACCTGACCCCAGCTAAGAAGAGCACACACACTCAGACTCAGACATGGGCGTTTCTTCACCCATGTACAGTCAGTGAAGACACCATGCTCTTAGGACAGAAGGGATTTGGGTCATTTACTGCCATTAAGGGGAGACCAAGGGCTGCCCAAGAAAGCAGATGCCTCCTGACCCTCAGCCACCACCTGTCCCTCCTCAAGCCCAGACGCTAGTGGCAGTGAGGCACCAGCACCGGGCACTGGCCCAGCCTCCTTGCCTCACTTCTATCCCCGCCCACCTCGAGGGCCTGGCTTGCAGGGATGCATCCATGGCTCACTGGTCAAATACCCTCACTGTCTTGGATTCACAGTACTGAGTCCAAAGGAGAGACCTTCGGCTGCTGCTACGGAGATTGAAGGGTGACTTGTTCAGTGCGGGGCTCCTGAGAGCTGGAAGCGGACTTAGAGAGTGTGTATGCGGACTCCAGGTGGAAGGAATGGTGGGCAGGCTGTGGTAGAAGGAGTCAGGAGATCCAGAAAGGCATTTATTCTCCAAATGTAGCTTGGGGCTACCTATGTCACGATCCCTTAGGAATACTTATGAACAGTGCTGAGACTCAGGTCCTACTGGGTCAAATTGTCTGAGCATGGGTCCCGAGAGTCTTTGTAGAAAATGAACGTTTTCTGCTCCATATGGAACATGGGAAGACGCAATGGTCTACAGCGCAGGACTGGAAGAACTGCGCGTATTTCTGCATTACTGGAAATCCTCCCGTGTGTCCACCCTGGGACAAAATACTCAGTCCATCTCCCCTACTTAATGCCTGGGGAGGCCAATCTAGACACTAGCTCCCAGAAGCCCACAGCCACCCACCACCAGGGCCACCTACCTGTGTGAGAGCGCAGGTGACGCTTGAGCGCGGTGTGGCTGGGAAAAGTGCGGTTGCACTCGCTGCAGATGTAGCTGCGCACGCCCGCGTGGACCTCCATGTGCTGCTGCAGCGCACTCTGCGCCTGGAAGCGTTTCCCACACAGCAGGCAGAAGACGGCCATGTCCGTGCCTATGGGACACAACAGAGGGCACGCTCAGGGGACGGGGAGTCCGAGGCGGCTCCGTCCATCCAGCCTAACGTTGAAGCCAGCACCAGGACAAGCACCCCCAACCCCAAGAGCAAATCAGAGGCAGCCCAGGCCATGCTGTGTTGGTGGTCTGGGGCTCCAAAGGACAACATGGACGGACAGGCACCCTCCCCCGGTGGAACCTAAGGACTCGTGGGGAAAGACAGGCACTGATCGCGGATCCGGCAACAGCGAGCGTAAACTCTCCAGTATATCGGTACCACACAGAAGACGGGGTAGTAAGGGCAGACTCAGGGACCTCCCACAGCTTCGAGCTGCACGCTGCGGAGGCAGGGCAGGCTCGGCAAGGACCGACAATGACACAGATCCTGCTGCAGCATGAATGGAACTAAAACCACAACTTCGGAAGGCTGCCCCTATCACCCTCACCCTTCAGATGAGGAAACCGAGGCACAAGGAGATTGAGTAACTTGTCCAAAGTGCCATGGACTTCACAGGCAGCAGTCTCTCTGGGACTTACACCAGCTAGTCCGGATTGGAATCCTTTCCCAAAGGTAGCTTCCTGCCAGGCGTGGTGGCGCACGCCTGTAATCCCAGCACTCGGGAGGCTGAGGCAGGGGGATTGATGCGAGTTCGAGACCAGGCTGGGCTACAAAAGTGAGCTCAGGACCAGCCTCAACTGCATAGCGAGACCCTGTCTCAAAAAGACAAAACAAAAACAAAAACAAAAAAAGGTAGGTTCCTATCTCGCTCTTCTAACCATTTCTCCAGTCATTAAACCATGGTTTTTAGGGTTTTTTTGTTTTGTTTTGTTTTGTTTTGTGGGACTGGGGTTCAAACTCATGACCTTGTACTTGTGAGGCAGTCACTTGTGCCACAGAGCTATCACCCCAGCCCCTAAACCATGATTTTTACTTTTTTTAATTTTTATTTTATTTTTTATTATTTTTTTGTGTGTGTCTTTTTGAGACAGTGTCTTGCTATGCAGTTGAGGCTGGTCCTGAGCTCACTTTTGTAGCCCAGGCTGGTCTCATACTCGCACCAATCCTCCTGCCTCAGCCTACTGAGTGCTGGGATTACAGGCGTGTGCCACCACGCCCGGCTAAACCATGATTTAT
>PVJA010051987.1:0-12560 GCA_004027025.1 Myocastor coypus
AGGCCTCGGGCACACCACTGTCTGCCCACCCCAAAGTGCCACACGCCGCCTCTCTACCTCCTGCGGCTCTGCGCACCCAACCCTGCCGTCACCGAGTCCCGTTTCTAGCACTTGGCGTCCCAGCTGAAGAAGATAAGGAAATCTCCAGGGGAGATGGTCCGCTGTGGGCAGGCGTTTGAGGAGTCTCGGCCGCAGCGAGGAACCTGGGCTTCCGGCTGCGCTGTGACTCCCGCGGTGCCACCCACGACGTACACCGGGAGTCCTGCCACCTGACCACGGTGGGCGCCGTCACCCAGCGGTACCGGGACAGGGGCGCCGGCCCCAAGCCCGCGCCCAGTCCATCCAGACCTGCGGGGCAGAGGAGGTCGCGGCCAGCTAGCGGGCCAGCCGGCTGATAGTAGTTCCAGGACTCCAAAGCCCAGGTTCCCGCTGCTCCACCGACTCCCAGCCCCGCTTGGCCACCGAGAGGCCCAACGCCTTCTTCTAGAGCAGTGGTTCTCAACCTTTCTAATGCTGTGACCCCACAGTACAGTTCCTCATGTTGCAATGACCCCAAACCAAAAAATAATTTTGGTGGCTACTTCAAAACTGTAATTTTGCTACAGTTATGATTCGGAATGACTTCAGGTGACTTCTGTGTTTTGGTCATTCGACCCCCACCGGGATCGCGACCCACAGGTTGAGAACCGCTGGTCTAGAGGCAGTGCCGATAAACCTGGCGCCGCTTCACAATCTATATATTTTAAAGTACAGCTAGATGTGGTGGCACGCGCCTGTAATCCCGGCACCGGGGCAAAGAAAAATTAATCCACTGTTCTCCCTTCCCGGTGGCCCGCAGCCTTCGGCCCACGACCAGTGCCTGCCGCCAGTCAGCTTGCCTACGGACGCCCCCAGTCAGGCCTCCCCCACTCTTCCTCACATTCCTCACATGGGGCCCCGAAACTGTCCTCCAGAAAGAAAGCTCACCCATCGGATGCCTGAACCCCTCCATTGGTTTTCACGGCTTTTGAGGGGAAGTCCAAGCCACTGTGGCTTCTCAAGCCTCCTAATCTGGCCGCAGCCTTTATCGCCAGCCTCGCCTCCCCAGCGTTCCGGTTTTCTGGCTGTGTGACCCTGAACTTGATCTCTATAACTTGGACCTTCTGGCGTTTGTGTAGCCAGGAGCCCCTGCTGTGAGCGCAAGGCCTTGTGCTATTCTTACCATCGATGTCTCTTTTCCGTTTTCTAAGATCTATGTTTAAAGAGAGAGAGACTATGTTCTTTCTCCCTTGTGTTGGTCGCTGGTGGCACATGACAAGTTCCTACTGGGCCCAGGGTACATTTCAGTGGCTTGTCACTTGCCTAGCAAGCCCAAGATCCTGAATTCAATTACTAGTGCAAAAAAAGAGAAAGTTCCTATTAAATGCTGAATGGAGAAAAGACAGGAGAAAATGAGGAATAAAATGAAGTATAGTACAAAATTTGCGCAAAGAAGATGTGTGGTATACAACGCAGTACTATGCTGCCACACACAAGGACAAGCTTTAGCCATTCCTAGCTGTATGGAGGCTCCCCAGGACCATACTTCTGAGTGAAAGAAGTTGGACGCATATGTCTAAGTACTGTGTAAGCCGGGCGTGGTGGCTCACGCCTGTAATCCCAGCACTTGGGAGGCTGAGGCAGGAGGATCGGTGCGACTTCAAGACCAGCCTGGGCTACAAAAGTGAGCTCAAGGCCAGCCTGAACTGCATAGTGAGACCCTGTCTCAAAAAGACAAAAAAATAAATAAATAAATAAGTACTGTGTAAATAAGGAGTAAAATATGCATACATTTTGCTTTTCTTTCACACAAGTATTTTGTATTAACCTCAAACACGTCAGCTTGTGTGTGTGTGTGTGTGTGTGTGTCTGTGTGCACACATGTGCACACTGGTGTCTCTTTGAGACAGGGTCTCACTATGCAATTCAGGCTGGCCTTCAGCTCCCTCTGTAGCCCAGGCTGTTCTTGAACTCTCAGTCTCCCAAGGGCTGGAATTACAGGCATGCACCACCACATCTGGCATGTCACGGGTTTTTTTTGTTTGGTTGGGTTTTTTTGTTTGTTTGTTTTGTTTCATTGTTTTGTTTTGCTCTTATGGAGAGACATTCTTTGGCCATTTAAGCCACAGATGCCATTGAATGGGCAAAGCTCAATCTTACTTAGACAAGTAGTTTTCAGCCTAAACTACTCATTGGAATTGCATGAGAGTTCTAAAAATTCTGATTCTCAAGTCCTGCCTTTATAGGTTTTAATTTAATTGGGCTAAGATCTGTATAACCTTCTCAAATAATTCTCATGTGTAGCAAAGTGAAGATTATGGGGGGAAAAAAAAAGACTACAGCAGTTTCATTGCAGGCTCTTCTCTATGACTTGCTTTACTGAGTAAGCAAGCCAGGCGGAAAACAAGGAACTCAGCAATCCCAATTAAACAGTGACTTGATTTGCCTGTTAGTGCTTCCAACATAACTAAAAAGGCTGAAATGATGAAAAGTAATTTTTTGGAACAAATAACAGTCAAGCCCACAGGTAGTATTTGTTCCGAGCAGTCTTGATCCGGTGGCTTTTGTACAGCTTCAGAAACTCTGCACCTCTCCACTTCTCCGGCTGGCCTCTGCAGGCTGATATTCACCTTTTCACTTAGGCCCTGCTAATGACCAAAGACAGATGCTTAAGGGATCTGAGAAGACAGCCAGTTGTTACCTGATTATTAGAAAAATATCTCAGACTTGCTTTGATTGGACTGGTTTTGGTTACAAACAAAGTCCTGAGTTCAAGAAGTTGGAATATAGGCGTGGTGGCATATGCCTATAATCCCAGCACTTGGGAAGCTGAGGCAGGAAGATTGGTGCGAATTCAAGACCAGCCTGGGCTACAAAAGTGAGCCCAAGGCCAGCCTGAACTGCATAGCAAGACCTTGTCTCAAAAAAACAAAAAAAAAAAGAAGAAGAAGAAGAAGAAGGAGAAGGAGAAGGAGAAGGAGAAGGAGAAGGAGAAGGAGAAGAAGAAGAAGAAGAAGAAGAAGAAGAAGAAGAGGAAGAGGAAGAGGAAGAGGAAGAGGAAGAGGAAGAGGAAGAGGAAGAGGAAGAGGAAGAGGAAGAAGAAGTTGTTGGAATATGTTGGGGTAGGAGTAGAGGCCTCTTCTCAGAAAGCATAGGAATCTACAATAAAAATGGGGTATTTAGGGAAGGAAGAAGGGAGAAAAATGAATGCTGAGATCATTAAACGTCTGCTGTCCCTGCATACTAGTTTAGACTAGCTGCAGAATTTGGTAACAAAACTATAGTGTTATTTATAGTAGCATACTATGTATTGTAAAATGCATAACACTTTGTACAAGTGAGCTACACACATTTCTTCATCAGTTCCCACAGTTATGTCACTAATAATAACATATATAGGAGTATATTCATCACCATATTGTTTTGTAAGAAAGAATATCTTTCTCTTTGTTTTTTGAAACAGGCTCTCACTATGAAGTGCAGGATGGCATTGAACTCACTTACACAGCCCAGACTGACCTCAAACTCATGGCGATCCTCCTGCTTCAGCCTCTCGAGTGCTGGGATTACAGGTATGCACCACCAGGCCTGTCTGTGAGAGCTAGAGAAAGAACTTTAAAACAGAAATTTTAATATGGCCCCTGCCAGCATTAGTTGCATCATGTATGCCTTTTGTTTAGTATCTCCTTAAAAATATTTCTGTGTCTCATCTTGAAAAAAAAAAAAAAAAAACTTTAGACCCTCCAGAGAGTCTGATTTTTATATTCCTACCCTGCCAGTTGAATCACTAGCCAGGAAGATTTTGTTAAGCTTTACTTTTTTATGATTTTAATCATGAAAGCAATAGGATTTATATTTTCCAAATCAAAATCATCTCATTGTAATATAGGATATGCCTTTTCAAATGACATATGCGAAAAAGAAAAAAAAAATGAAAGAAACCACACACACACAACCTCCAAAAGCCTCCTTTTTCTATCTATCCCCCAGTGGATAACAATTCTCTCTATTTGGAAATTCATTGTCCAAGAGCTTTCTCTCACAAAATACCCTTCTGATTATAATCTGGCTTTGCATAAAAGTTTCCCATAGACAGAAAATGTGCTAACCAGCAAACATGGATTTGGGGCCTGCTTCTAGTTATGTTTCCCCTTGCCAGTTGATTAACTGGCATTCATCAGCCCTCACAGTTTCTTGGTGTCTCCATGTGCCAACGCTTAAGTTTCTGGGTTACTACAGCTAAAGGCCACATTCCAGAGCAAAGCTCCTGGCGTAAATCATCCTAGATTAGGGATGTGGTCCTGTCCTGGTGATCAGCCACCCCCTTAGTCTGACTTTATTAGACGCCTTTGCATCAACCTGTACTAGTAAAATCCATTTTAAAAACAGGCATAAAGTAGCACAAGTACAGTTTCTTTTACAGTCCACAAGTACAGTGTGTAAATTCTCTGCTTATGTACCTGGTGAGACAGCATATATCCTTGAAATTAGTGAAGCACCTTCAGTATTGTCATCCTAGAGCTTGACATAAGAAGTTATCTTGAAGAAAATACAGTGATGGGCTCCAGTCACTAGCCACCGCCAAGGATTCAGCTGCCTTCCCCTTGAGCCCCCTGCTTCCCAGCGATCCGTGCACCCCCCAGCCCTCCTTCTCCCGCAGTCGCCTTCCGCAGGCCGTTTCCACCAAGGAAAAGGAACTGTATTGTATGTCCGCTATCCAGAACCTCCACTCTTTCGATCCCTTTGCCGATGCAAGTAAGGGTGATGACCTACTTCCTGCCGGCACTGAGGATTATATCCGTATAAGAATCCAACAGAGGCCAGGCGTGGTGGCTCACACCTGTAATCCCAGCACTCGGGAGGCTGAGGCAGGAGGATCGGTGCGAGTTCGAGACCAGCCTGGGCTACAAAAGTGAGCTCAGGACCAGCCTCAACTGCATAGCGAGACCCTGTCTCAAAAAGACAAAAAAAAAAAAAAAAAAAGAATCCAACAGAGAAACAGCAGGAAGACCCTCACCACCGTCCAAGGGATCGCTGATGATTACAATAAAAAGAAACTGGTAAAGGCATTTAAGAAGAAATTTGCCGGCCCGGCGGGATGGCTCAATGGTCTAAATCGCCTGCCTGGGGAAGCTTGGGCGGCTTCAGGGACCGCGGTTCGCTCCCCGGCACCACATGCTGCGCCCTGACCTCGGGGTGGGCTGAGCCGGCCGTAAAAATGAGTGAATAAACAAAGGTTCTGAAAAAAGAAAAAAATAAACAAATAAATAAAATGTGGGGCCTGGCGGGATGGCTCAGTGGTCTAAAGCGCCTGCTTAGGAAAGCTTGGGCAGCTGCAGGGACCGCGGTTCGATCCCCAGCACCACATGCTGCGCCAGCCCTGTCCTCAGGGCAGGCTGAGTCTGCCATGAAAATAAATAAATAAACAAACAAAAGTTCTGAAACAAGAAATAAAATAAAATAATTCTAATAAATAAATAAATAAGAAGAAATTTGCCTGCAATGGTACTGTCATTGAGCATCCAGAATATGGAGAAGTAATCCAGTTCCAGGGTGACCAGCGCAAGAACATATGCCAGTTCCTGGTAGAGATCGGACTGGCCAAGGATGATCAGTTGAAGGTCCATGGATTTTAAGTGCTTGTGGCTCACTGAAGCATACATGAGGATTTCCTTGCAATAAGTAGAATGCCCCTTCAGTCCCTTGTCACGAGTTTAAAAACCTCACAGCTTGTATAATGTAACCATTGGGGTCTGCTTTCACTTGGACTCATGTAACTCCATGCAATAAACTGAAAAGAGCCATGAAAAAAAAAGAGAGAAAGAAAGAAAGAAAGAGCCGGGCGTGGTGGCTCACACCTGTAATCCCAGCACTCCGGAGGCTGAGGCAGGAGGATTGGTGTGAGTTCGAGACCAGCCTGGGCTACAAAAGTGAGCTCAAGGCCAGCCTCAACTGCATAGTGAGACCCTGTCTCAAAAAGACAAAAAAAAAAAAAAAAAGAAAGAAAATACAGTGATGAAGAGCTTGGTATGTAGAATGAGAGATTTGACTCAATATTCTACAATAATCCACATAGAGAGGGAAGAAACTTATTTTGCAGAGAGATAGAGGGTGAGCTAGGTGTGGTGGCACGTGTGTAATCCCAAAACTGCTTCAGCAGGAGGATTGCAAGCTTGAGCCTATTTTTGAGCAACTTAGCAAGAGTGTGAATCAAAATAGAAGACAGTGCTCAGTGAGATATTGAATTTAATCTCTAGGGAGAGGGTAGGGAGAAGGACAGAGAGGGAGGAAGGAGGAGAGGGAGAAGGGAGGGAAAGGGAGAGGGTGAGCATTGGCAAGATAGCTCAGTGGTCTAAAGCACCTGTTTAGGCAACTGCAGGGACCAAGTTTCCATCCCTGGCACCACATGCTGTGTGAGCTCCACTCCCAGAGTGGCTGAGCTGACCAGAAAGAAAGAAAGAGAGAGAGAGAGAGAGAGAGAGAGAGAGAGAGAGAGAGAGAGAGAGAGAGAGAGAGAGAGAAAGAAAGAAAGAAAAAGAAATCAAAAAAAGAAAGATAGAAAGTTTAAAAGAGAAAAGAGACTGGATTCACCTGCAAGACTACAAGTTAGGCTACAAGTTCCATTCTGGAAATATACATTGAGTATTCTTCTAGTGATGCAAACACCAATGGTAAAGCCTTTGCTGAAAGAGTTGTTTTGGGGCTGGCCAGATAGTTCAGCAGACTAAAGCATCTGCTTAGCCAGGCACAGCCACCAGGGGTCAATCCGCAGTGTGTCATGCCCACCCCACCCCCAGGGTGCATTGAGATTGTGAATGAAACTAGGCATGGTGGCGCACCCTGCCATCCCAGCACTTGGGAGGCTGAATACATGAGGACCACTATGAGTCCGCTCACTCTCGGGTACCCCTCACATAGTTGCAGTAACAACCAGCTTGTGGCTAATTTTGTTCTGTCAGAGCCCCCACTCCCTTTGCTCAGTGTCCCACTCTTCATTTCATGTGAAGATAAAACAAAATTTCAAAACAAAATAATAAGATGAAAAGAACAGCTAATATACAATATCATTATCTTCAAGGAGTTACAGAGCAAAATAGAAGATAGGCAAATAAGAAGTGAGAAGTTAAAATAATTTCTTAAATCACCTATTCTGTGCTTTAAAAAGTATTTTAATATATAGGGCCAGCAAGATAGCACTGGGTCTAAAGCATCTGCTTAGGCAAGCGTAGGCAACTGCAGAGACTTCAGTTCAATCCCAGGAAACCACACGTTGCACCAGCTCCACTCCCAGGGCAGGCTGAGCTGGTCATAACTTAAATATGTGAAGATTTTTTGAAAGTATTTTAATATATATAATTCATTTCATTTATACTACTAGTACTGAATCAATAGTACTCCCTAGTTATTGCAGATTGATCAGGTCTACAGTCTCCTAAATGAGTGTATGGTGAAGGCTAAATAATAAAATGGAATGACTTCAGGCCTCCAGGAGGATCAGTGCCCTCTCACAGAACTCAAGATTCTCTCAGAGCTAAGATGAAGACCTTCTCTGGGTGGCCTGTATATCTTTAGTTATCAAAAGAAGGGAGGGGAATATTTAAGAAGCACAGACCCACTAAAGGACTTCTCCAAGGAAGGGCTTAAGTTAATCCACCCAGGGGTGAGACACCTGAGGCTGCAGTCTTTAACTAGTTGAGGTGGGAGCCAGGGGTGTTTAGCTGTGGCCTTGTCTCATCCCTTGAGGCCTCAGGGCTTCACTCACCACTAAAGGCCTCAGTGGGGATCAGTGACTCACAGAGGTGCATTTACTATGAGTCTGCCACCCATGTCCAGGCAAGGAACCTAGGCCTTGGACAGACACACAAAGAAACATGGAAGGCCAACCCGCTCATGTAAGTCCTGCTCACAGCTGCTTTGTAGTGGGCTCCATCATACTAGTTTCTCTGAGCTCAGTGAAAGGAAAGTTTAGTGCTATTACCTGTTTATTTTTTTTGTAATTTTGATTCAAATTCCAGGCACCATTTTGTTCTTCTTTGTTTGAGACATGGCCTCAGTATGTAGCACAGGCTGGTGTTGAACTCATTTATGCAGCCCAGACTAGCCTTGAACTCACAGATTCTCAGGCCTCAGACTCTCAAGTGCTGGGATTGCAGATGTGCACTGCTACACCTGGCTAGACATCATTTCTGAGCTAGAGATTTTTGACTTGAGGAATGAATTTATTTTGACTGGTGAATTTTTATATCGCGGGCCAGCAAGATAACTCATCAGTCTAAAGCACCTTCTTAGGCAACCACACAGACCATGGCTCGACCCCTGGTACCACATGCTACGCCAGCTCCACCCACAGGGCAGGCTGAACAGACCATAATATAAATAAAGTTTAAAAATAAGTAAATAAAAATGTATTTAGTACAGGGTCTCACTGTGTAGATCGAACTTGTAGTAATTCTGCTGTTTTCAGTCTCCCAAGCACATACCCAGTCTCACTCCTGTCTCAGCATGCTCTGAGGGCGAGGACAGCATGGCTTGTGGTGTCAGGAATCGAATCCTGGTCCCTGTGCTCTGCCTAAGCAGGTGCTTTAGCCCACTGAACTATCCAGCTAGCCCTATAATTCCTTTTTTTTTTTTTTGCAGTACTGCAGATTGAACTCAGGACCCTGCTGCTTGCCAGGCAAGGCTTATTCTACTGAGCTACCTCCCAATCCGACCCTATAATTCTTTTTTTTTTGTCTTTTTGAGACAGGGTCTCACTATGCAGTTGAGGCTGGCCTTGAGCTCACTTTTGTAGCCCAGGCTGGTCTCGAACTCGCACCAATCCTCCTGTCTCAGCTTCCCACTGCCCTATAATTCTTTAGATCATAGTTATCTTACAGTATCTGTGTTTGCTGACTATGGCAGTAGTCTGCATTATCTATCACAATGCAATTCCACTTACTGTTGCAGGCACGTGATGTGTGCTGCCATTTGAGAGATAGTTCATGGAAAATAAAAAGTCCCTCCGAGGCCTCAAGGAGAGGTGTGCAGGTCAGAACCCCACCCGGAGCCATAGAAACTGATCTAAACGTGGCACGGTGTGGCCCGTGCTGAGCCACAGGAGATCTTCACCACCACAGAATACAGAGGTGCTTATTCTAGGCTTAAAGAGCCCAGACTGAAAAGACATGCTAAATCCTGCTGTTTGGCTCAAAGTCACACTTTTCTAAAGTCAGTCCATCAGAGGAAGTGGACATTCCCATTTGGAAATGGAGAGCCATGGTGGATCCTGATTAAAGGTTAGACAAAATCTTCTTCTCCCATGAACTACAGAAATTTGACTTTCAGGATTCTGCTTGGGACAAATAGACCCCAAGGACACCTGTAAGTGGGAAAAATACTGGCTCTGCCATTACGAGACTGCCTGGGAGTTGGGCAGAGCAGATCCGGGTCTGGCTTGCACCTTGCCACAGAAGCAACATAATAGAATTAGAAGTTGTATTTTGGGTTGTAGTTTCCTTTTTTCATCTCTTAGCCTTCAGCAAAATCATTCAAAAGTTGCAGTTTCTCCAGTCATGGCGTGAAATTAAGAAAAAAGGGTGAGAAGCCGAGCGTGGTGGCTCACGCCTGTAATCCCAGCACTTGGGAGGCTGAGGCAGGAGGATCGGTGTGAGTTTGAGACCAGCCTGGGCTATAAAAGTGAGCTCAAGGCCAGCCTCAACTACATAGCAAGACCCTGTCTCAAAAAGACAAAAAAAAAAAAAAAGGGGTGAGGACTGGCTGTATAGCTCCATGGTCAGCACGAGCTTCACATGTGCAAGGCCCTGCATTCAAACCTTGGCACACAGCACTGACACACATAAGAGACAAGTTGGCATGAGGGGAGGGTTGTACCAGCCAGCTCTGAAAAGCCAGTCCTGAGGTCAGATGATGGTATCTCTTCAGAGGTTCTGTCCCAGAAGCCAGATGTGAATTTGCTATAGCACATAAAAGAATGGAGCGTTTTTATAATCTCTAAGACCCATGAATCCTAAGCCTATGTCTTAGTTACTCTTCTCTCGAATCTGAGACAAACACCCAACACTCAAAATGAGGGAAGGAAAGGTTTATTTAGCTCACAGTTACTGGAGGTTTCAGTCTGTGTTCAGCTGGCTCCAAAGCAGACTTGCACATGGCAGAGGGCAACCTTCCATGGCAGGGGGCAGAGAGCAAGAGAGCACTGGGAGAGCTGGCAGCTGCTCAAGCAGCTAACTTCTCTTCCTACCTTACATTGAAATGCAAATCACCTGCCCCAGAGGAGAGGCAGCACCCATTTCCACAATAATTAATTACAAATTCCAGAAGCCACCCCATGACTACATTAAGCTTTGTGGGGGGACACCTATACACAAACCACAACAGCCTATCAAGATAAAGAAATGCTAATTGCAGGGTATATGTTTGCAGTTGTTTTACTTTTCTCATTGCAGAGACAAAATACCAGGCACCCAGTTAAAGGAGGAAAGGCTTGCTTGGTTCACAGTTTGCAGATGTTTTAGTCCACAGTTGGCAGCTCTAAGGCTGGGTGGAATGGCAGAGGGCAAAACAGGGCAGAAACAGTTTATGGCAGGCCGAAGACACGATGCAGCAGGCAGCAAACAATAAGCAGCAAGTGATAAGCAGTGCTTTTTCTGTCCCTTATGGCCTAGCCAGGCAGACAGGCAGCACTCACTTAGGGTGGGGCAGACTTAGTCCTAGCATTATGCCATAAATTGATCGCAGCATTGAAAACTCTTAAGTCCAGGGGCTGGTGAGATAGCTCAGTGGTCTGAGCTGGCCACCAGAAAACTAAGTACAGGTACCTCCTATTGATGCAGGAAGCAAAAACTGATCTGGGGTGGATGACCTCCAATAGGGAACCTCCAAATGATATAGGAAAAACTGATCCCCAACCTGAAAAGTACCTGGGATGAGCGTGTATTCTCTAAAATCAAAGAATGAATTTTAGGAACAAATGGAGGTAATGAGCAGAACATATTTATTGAGGGAAAGAAAGCTCCTGTCAGAGAGAGACAGGAAGAGGGTCCCAAGTGGGTATCCCCTGGAAGCTGTCTCTTCCAGGGACTTTTACAGAGGAAAACCATGTGGTGAGGTGGGTCTAAGGTGGTGGAGAAGACATGGGAACTGGCTTGGGTGGGTTTGAGGTGGGACAACACTGTGGTCAGCCAGTGAGATAACAAGCACCATTACGCAGGTAAAATTGATTAAAATTGGGATCCAATGGGAAGACAAGTCACGTAGCAAATGGGCAAGAGACATAACAAGGTCTCTTCCTGTCAGGCTTGGGCTGGTGACTCTAGGCTCTTTCAAGGTTGATACCTACTTAGAATATCAATCCCTGATGCCCATCCTTAAGGAAGTATGTAGTTGTTTTGATTTACTCTTGTCTTAAGATCTGGCCCACAGCGGAGGAGTGTCTGTCTCTAGTCGTAAAGTCACTTTGTCTTCCATGTCATCCTTGAGGGCCTGGCACTTTCTGACTGCCTATAATATTTCTATCTAATTGAGCTGCCTACAACACTCTAATCCCATGAGGCTTTGCAGGGATCTCTAGATACAGATCATAGCAGAAGTGGATAATAGGAGCTGGGGAGATAGCTCAGGAGCACAAGTGCCTGCCTGGTAAGTGCAAGGTCCTGAGTTTGATCCCTGGTTCTGAAAAAAAAAAAAAAAAAGAAAGAAAGAAATGGATAGAAAATTTCTAGAAGAAACAATTAACAGGGTTTCTTCAAGGATAGGAACAGGGATAATAAATTTCTAGCCAGGATTTTTACTTTCACTGCATACTTTTTAATACATCTAACAAAAAAGTTTACAAAGTATATGTATTGTTTTTAAGATTTAAATTATTTGGGCTAGGGAGACAGCTCAGGTGCACAACTGCCTGCCTGGCAAGTGCAAGTCCTGAGTTCGATCCCCAGTTCCACAAACAAACAAGCAAACAAACAAACAAAAAGCTGGGCACCATGGTGCACACTTGTAATCCCAGCACTTGGGAGGCTGAGGCAAGAGGATTGATGTGAGTTCAAGACCAGCCTGTGCTACAAAAGTGAGCTCAAGGCCAGCCTGAACTACATAGTAAGACCCTGTCTCAAAAAATAATTAATTAATTAATTAAAGTTATACCTAATATGTTAGCATATGTATAATTATTTTGGCAAGGCCGGGCGTGGTGGCTCACACCTGTAATCTCAGCACTTGGGAGCCTGAGGCAGGAGGATCAGTGTGAGTTCGAGACCAGCCTGGACTACAAAAGTGAGCTCAAGGCTAGCCTGAACTACATAATGAGACCCTGTCTCAGAAAGACAAAAAAAAAAAAATTATTTTGGCATAACATAATCACATATATGGTATGTTAATATGTCCAAGCTAAGCCAAATAGTTTATGTCACATTAGGAATGAAATACTGAGGGATTAACAATGACAGAGCAAAGACCAGTGGAAAAATACTGCCTCTCTGGGGCACAGAATCAAGGTATCTAGAAAGAAATGACTTGGGAAAGAAGGAAGGAAGGAAGGAAGGAAG
>PVJA010051988.1:0-12589 GCA_004027025.1 Myocastor coypus
AAAAAAAAAAAAAAAAAAAAAAAAAAAAGAGACATAATAATTAAACAAAATAGGATACATCAAATGCTGATGATGTTTTTATATATGGAAAAGGATCATTTTGTAGTGACAAAAATATATACATATGTATATATGAAATAGGATATATATATATATATATATATATATATATATATATATATATACAGATACTTTATCTTAGTTCAGTGAGAAGAAAGGTTAGTACTAATAGTGTTTAGTCAAGATATTATGCCTGTATCTTGTACTCTGAGTAACTACTATGAAGACAACAATATGCATTTTATTAATTATTGTAATGGTCCTACTAACATGTTTTGAAACTGTTTTGTTGCTATTTCTTTCTCATTAAACCTAATAAAAAAAGAAAAAAAGAAAAGTGGGCTGGTGGAGAGGAGGTATAACAAATTCTTTGTGGGAGCAGGAAAAGGGATGCAATGAGAGAGAAGTGTAATGGATGATGGAAGAAAGCTGTGAGAATGTCGAAACTTAATATAAAAGAGTATGTGTTTAGATCCATATTTTTGGTGGGAGTTATCCAGGTCTGCCAATGAAGAGAACTCCCATATATATGCTAGACAAAAGGCCAAAAGGAAAAGGGTGTGGATGAAGGAATAAGCAAGGAAAAGAAAAGAAATAAAACAGAGAGGAGAAAAATAAAAAACCATGCAGTTGCAAAAGCACAGAATTTAAGCATCTTCAAGTTCTATTTATATTGCAATCCGAGTTTAACTAGGAGCTCTTCCCTTTCCATTCCATAGTGGTGCAGATTTTACCTGTAGCAAAGATCTGGATGAATTTCTAGGTCTTACAGCTACCCCTAACTCTTCCTTCTCTGAATATCACTGTGACTGCATGGCGGTGCTTCTCACCACTCTCAATCTATGGCAGGCTCTTTCTAGTCCAAGGACTACTTCCATCACACACCTATGATCTGTTCAACTTCCTGCCTATGAATATGGAGACTTAGTGATCTGTATGGAATGATTATCCTTATCTCCACTGCAAGCTGACATCTGGGCATGGCTAACAAGTGGCTTCTGTATTTTTTCTAAGATCAGATTCCCTTAACTAAGTCAAAGAATAGCTGGATCAACACCCAGTTTTTTGCTGATCTGATGTAAGTTCTCCATCTCTACTTTCTTTCCTGAATACTAAACTTTAAGTTAACTTGTGTTCTCCCTCCACAAGCCTTCTGACAGACGCACAGTAATCCCATTCTAGCTGAGGTGCTATTCTTAGGAACTCAGCCAGCGGTATCTGCTTCTTACCTTTTTGCAACATGTCATTTTACAGCTTGCAAACTTGCAGGCATGTCAGGTTATGCTGTGTTCAGTAGCCTGCAACTAGGGAATGGGGAAGCTCCTGTGATGTGCTTCACAGTAGATGGTGAGAGGTTATCAGGAGATACTGGTTACAATTCACCTGGTGTTCCAGGGAAAGAATGATCAAATGTATTGCTAGGACATGATGTGTGGTCTGCAAGTATCGTGTTTTGCTGTTTTCTTTTCCCAGTGGAAAGAGCACGAAGGTTAGGAAATTATTTAAGTAATGTGTATTCCACTGAAATGAGGCTTCCTTCATTAGGCCACCAGATCATCTTCCAGTTTGGTGTGGAGAGAGGACCAGCAGTGTGAGGCGTCTCAAGGATCAAATGCAACCCAGGTTCATTTCCTAAGACCCTCAATTCAGCTTTGTGGTCTGGCAGGTTACTTTTTCAGTTACCCTTCCTATACCTGCGTTTCTTTGCTTCCCCTGTTCCTGAATACATATGTTTCCACAGAATATATTTGGAGCCTCCCCTATAAAGTGCTACCCCCAGTTGGTCATCATTGAAAACCTGGGACCCAGTGATATTTTAAGTAAGACAATATTCTCATTCAGGATTAAGCTTTCAGATTAGTGGGAGCAAATTTCCAAAAAACGCACCAAGAAAAAACTGGATTTCTTTTGTAGGGATTCTTTTGGCTTAAAGGCAACTCACAGCCAACAATTCTACAAGTCATTCTTAGCTTGTAAATATTAAACTTACTTTTCATCTTCATACGTAACAAATTATTGTTAAAGTGAGCCAGATAGGGTTTGGAATTTTGTTGGTCACCAAAGATGATTAGTGAATCATGTCATAGTGATTAACCATGTGATAAAAGAAATATATCTTTGTAAAGTAACTGAACTTGATGAACGTGCAAACAAAACAAAAAAGAAAACTTCATTCTTCAATCTAAAGAATCCATAAACTAGAACACAACTTACCTACGAAATAATGATTCTAAATAAAGGAAGATACATTTACAACAAGAAAGTTCTTTGATGCCAGAAAACAAAAAAATGATAAAATCCTTGGTTCATTACTAAATGGCTTTTAGAGTAATTCTGCTACTGAGATCTCAAAATGCAAACAGCTATTCTTAAATCATGTCATATATAAAACAATCCTTCTATTAATTCCTATTGCAAAGCTTTATAATCTATAAGAAATTATTCTTTTGACAGACATATTTAAAAAAGCATTACATTCATAGAAGGGCTATCAATGGCAGTGAAAGAAAAACATAGAAACGAGCAAGAGAAATACAGAATGTTAGAAGGGCTACAAAGTTAGCCAGTATTTTGGCCCTAGCCCTTCAAGGTCAGTGAGGACTCAGGACATAAGAGAACCTGTAGTGTATCATCCTATGACTCAGAGTTTTCCCAAATTTTCTGTTCAAGGAATCGATGGGGCCACAGAGGAAAGGGATTGATGATGTATAATGTGCCTAAGGAGAGTCACCTAGAGAGAAAATGTTTTGTCAGGCTTTCACAGAGAACAAACTGGTCAAGCAATGGCTGTGACTCATCCAGAAGGCTGACACTGACAAAAGACCTACAAAATGTTGCACATGGTTTCAGGATAAATCCTGAGTATACAAACATTACATGTTTTGTTATATAGGTCTTCCTTTAACTTGGCCTTAACCACCCAGCAGAAACATTTAACCACGAGGCATAAAAAGTAAAGCCAGATTAGTATGCTGAGCTGTAAAAGGATCAAATCAATAGCTTCTGACCTTGCCAGTTCAGCTAATAACCCACTATTATTATGGACTATTGCTCTATGTACACAACTAGTTTCTGTTATTTCAATGAGAAGAAATATTTGTACCAATAGTGTTTAGAAAAGTTATCATGTCTGCATCTTGTACTCTGAATGACTGCTGTGAAGATAAAACAATATGCATTGTATCAGTTGTTGTGGCTGACCTACTAACGTGTTTTGAAACTGTCAATGTTATTTCTTATTAAAAGTAATAAAAATAAAAATAAACCTAAAAAAATACAGAATGTAAGCCAAGCATGATGGTGTTCACCTATAATCTGGGTTACATAGTGATTCCAAGGCTAGCCTGAACTACATAGCAAGACCCTATCTCTAGAAACAACAATAGCAAAAAAGAAAAATTCAGAATGCCTTTCCATTATTTAGGTTGGTAATGCTGAAGCCTTAAGATAGTCGATGAATAGTTCAGTACTAAATTCACTGGAGCAAGTGCTACTAAATGTGGAGTACTGAGCACATGGGAGGAAGGAAGGTGAAGCAGCAATGAGCCACATTATCTGACAGGTTACATTTGTAGTAGGTTTCTTGATTTCATGTTTTCCTGACATCAAATTAATTTCTATCCTACAATTTCCAATAGTCAAAGAAGAAATTAGTTTAACCATTCTCTTGCATAAGGTCACAGATTTTAATAAATCTTTTCTTTAAGGAAAATGTTTTTCCTTGTACCTTAAACTCCTCTGCTTTTACTACATAAAACGTTTCCCAAAGAGCTCATTAATTTCTTTGACACCGAATGGTCTTCAAAGGTATTCTAGAAGCAATTAGAACTAGACAGTAATAGTAAAACTGAGAGAAGATGATTTTCTTTATGAATAGTGAAATAAACTTATTTTAAAAATAAATTTGAACATATTTATTGATACTGTCACATATGACGTGCACACATACAGCTATAGATATAAAATGATCTGTAAACTTCCAAGTAATGATGGATTTGGTAAAGCCAAAGAACACTGCAAGAAAGATGAGGTATCAAAAATACAGAATGTGAGTTAAAAATAGAAAGTAAACCATGCATTAAAAATAAACAGTGAAGCTACCAACTGTGATTCTCCTCTGAGGCTTTTCCTCTAGCAACATTGGCTGCTTCATTTAAGTCAGTATTTTCAATGGGGAGAAAAAGATAACTTGTAAGCCTTAACTTTTATTCATGTGTTTTTATTTTTATTTTATTAATTTTAATTAGTAAAAAATTTCAACAAGAAAGAAATAGCAATGAAACAGTTTCAAAACAAGTTAGGACAGTTACAATAATTAATACGTTGCATATTGTTGTCTTCATAGTAGTGTTCAGAAGACAAGATACAGACCTGATATCTTCTCTAAACCATATTGGTACAAACTTTTATTCTCAATAAACTAAGAGAAAGTAGCTGTGTATCTATCTGACTGTTTTTTTTTTCCACTACAAAATGATCCTTCATTTATATCACCTTTTTAGTTTTGTTTTGCCAGAGATGTGTGCTCCACTGCCATTCAAATATTGTAGGTGCATGAATTTACTAAAATAGCCCAATAATAGTCCAATAGTCCATAACAGTAGTGTGTTGCCAGCAGAACTTGCAATGTCAGAAGTTATTGATTTGAGCCTCTTACACCTCAGCATATTAATATAGCTTTATTTTTTATACCTCATGGTAGGAATTTTCTGCTGGATGGTTAAGACCAAGATAAAGCAAGAACTATGTAATAAAAATGTAGTGTTTCTATCTGACAAGGTCAGTCAGATACCCGCAGGATTTACTCTGAAACAATGTACAATGGTTTGTAGAACTGTTGTCAGTGTCAGCCATCTGGATGCACTACACCCATTGTTTGACCAGCTTGCTTTCTGTCAAAACCTGAGAGAATGTTTTCTCTCTAGGTGGCTCTCCTTAGGCATATTATACATCATCGATCCATTTCCTCTGTGGTCCCATAATCTTCTTGATCAGAAAATTTGGTACACCACTGAGTTATGGGATGTTATAGCACAGGTTCTCTGTGTTCTGAGGCCTCACTGACCTTGGAGGGTAAGCCTTAACTTTTATCTTACTTAAGAAATACAGAGCTCCTCTCAGAAAGTAAATTTCATTAAAATAGAGGCACCAATAAAAGGAGAGCTTTTTTTAGTGTATATATTATTTTTCACAGCACTATAATTCTTACATTGCAGATATTTTAAAGCTTTTAGTGTCAAACATATCTCATTCACATTTCAAGATATCATGGTTTTCAAAAGATATTTTATAGACCACTAAAATATCACTGGTAAAAATGAGAGAAAATAATAACATTTCTCCAGCAACAGTGAAAGTATTTATTTTTTGTACTTTAGGACGGAGTCTACAGGGTCTTAATACATAGATTGGACTCATAGTCATCTTTCTGTGTTCAGCCTCACAGGAGAACTGACCATAGGCACATGACACCATGCCCAGTCTCAATCACTGTCCCAATCACTGTGCTGGGAGCAGCACAGAATTGTGAAGATGGAACCCCTGTTACTGCATTGGCCTAAGCAGATGCTTTAATTCGCTATGCTATTTGGTTAGTCCACCAATTTCAACATAGAATTCTATATAAGAATTTGGAGTATCAATGCAAAAACCAGAAAAGTGTTTTGCATAGTTTTTAAAAGTCACACTTTAGCGGTTGTGGAGATAGCTCCATGGCACAACTGCCTGCCTGGCTAATGCAAGGCTTTGAGTTCAAACCCCAGTCCTGAGGGGGAAAAAAGAATGTAAAATAAAGTCACACTTTGGCGAAATACTTATTTTTATTTTTCTTTCCCAGGAATTGTTCCCTCAAAAACGCTAAAGAAATTGATATGTCAAAAAACAGCATGAGAAAAGCAATACCAAGGAGAAAATACAAGGGCTTTGGTATAAGAGAAGTGTAGTTTCAAAGTATGATTTTTTTTTGTGCCAGGGATTGAACTTAAGATCATGTTCTTGCCAGATGAACACTTACGCTGCTGGGCTATCTCTCTGGCCCTAAAAGTATGACTTTTTTATTAGATAAATTTTTTGGGTAGGTTACTTGATGTCTCAAATACAAAATGACAATGATACATACTTTGTGAGAATTCAATGGTTGTCTGATAAGACTACAAAGCAGGTAGTACAATATAAAAAATGAAATTAAAAGATGTTTACCTACTTTTTTCCTTTTTTACTCCTTTCAATGTAATTAAATAAAACTACAATAAGCCTAAATCATATTGTCGCACATGCAAGTACTCTTAGAACTGTTATAAAAAATTCCTTACTGCCAAAAGCATCACTGTTTAAACTAAAAGCAGTTTTTACATGTCAAGATAACCATAATGATCTGACAATCCTTTTCTTCTTCAACTTATTATAGCATACCAAAGAAATAAACTAAGGCTAGGGATCAAAATACTTGGCAATATTCATTGCAGAGGTCATTTTAAGCCTGCCAAATTAAATCAACTCTACACTGATGACCCAATACATGAAAAATATGTAGTCAGATTTATTTTATGAAAATTTTATAATTGAGTATTTAAATTTTAATTTTCTTACATTCTTGTCTTCTATAAATTAAAGATAAGAGCTGGGTGTGGTGGTACGTGTCTATAATCCCAGCACTTGGGAGGCTGAGGCAGGAAGATTGGTGCAAGTTCGAGACCAGCCTGGGCTACAAAACTGAGGTAGCTCAAGGTCAGCCTAAATTGCATAGTAAGACTCTGTCTCAAAAAGGCAAAAAAAAGGATAAAGATAATTTTGCCTCAAAACTAAAAAAATTTAACTAATTTTTATAGAGAAAGGATAAGGACTTAAATTATTATCAAATTTAGCAGTAAATTTTGTCAGTGTTTAATATCACAGCAAGGGAAATAAATTGAAAACATTTCTCATAGCTTATTTACAACCTTTGTGCTATAAAAAAGTAGAAAGACAGCCCATGTGTCGAGCCACCAAATGCTAGGGTCAGAGATGAAATTTAACTATCTCTCAGCTGTTCTTTTGTATATCGCAATTTATATTTGGGATACACAATAAAAGTGATGAAGAGCACTATCTTTTTGCCTTTTTAAGCATTTGATTAACGTGCTTTTTTCTGTGCAAGGTTGCAGGACACAGGCACGTGGAATGGTGGCTTACACACCTGTTGAAACCTATAAAACATTTTGGGCTGGAATGAAAACATGTACCATACATACACACTAATAAAAGTCTAGAATATTGCCAAGAAAACAGTTTGAATATTTCACCTTATATAATTACAGATAACATTCTACATTTGAATTGATCTGAAACTTACATAAGCCAAAATATTAAGATTTTCATATAACCATGGTGTATAAAATGTAAAGCCACATTAATATGCCAAGGTGTAAAAGGCTCAAGTCAGCAACTTATGACATAACCAGTTCTGTGGAAAACCTACTACTATTATAGACTATTAGACTACATTGAGCTATTTTGCTAACTGCATGCACCTACAATATTTGAATGGCACTGTAACACCCATGTCTGCCAAAACAAAACAAAAACAGATGCTATAAATAATGAACTTTTTTGTGGTACTGGGAATTGAACTCAGGACCTTGCACTTGCCAGGAAAGCACTTATTCTATGGAACTATCTCGCCAGCCAAATGAAGGAACATTTTGTAGTGAAAATAATATATATACAAAATAGTTAGGATAGATGTACAGCAACTTTCTCTTAGCTCAATGAGAAGAAAGATTTGTACTAATATTGTTTAGACAAGATATCATGTCTGCATCTTGTCCTCTGAACAAGTACTATGAAGACAACAGAATGCAATGTATTAATTATTGCAACTGTCCTACTAACCTGCTTTGAAATCGTCTCATTGCTATTTCTTTCTCATTAAAACTACTTTTTTTTTTAAAAAAAGAAATCAATGTCCAGGCCCCACAATATATTAGTAACTCTCAGGACTTCTTTTTTCCATTCTCATTAAAAGATAACTAAAAACTGGTGAAAAGGAGAAGCTAATATTATGCAAAACTATTGTGAAATACAAACCATTTCACAGAAATATCTTTTCAGAGTCCTCACTTTCCTTAACCTCCAACCAAGTAAAGTCCTATGTATCCTGATTCCCTTATCCATCACATTTTCATTCCTTACCTTACCTAGTATAGAACCATTTCACTGTACTGACTACCTCCTTTATTTTTTTGTACCGACTACATTTTTTATTGTTCTAATCTCTTTACTCCCATTAAAGTTAAAATTCTCACCATCCTTCAATTGTTGTTAGTCTACAGGGCTCACTCTGTATCCACTTCTTCCCTTTCTCCTAAAAATACTCACTGAGCAGTTAGAAACTGCTGACTAGTTGAAAGTTAAAAACTCCTAGATAACAGTATTACTGAAAAAAAAACCAGGAAAAAATCCTTGCTCTCTTCAGGTATATATCATATACTTAGAAATCAGGTGAAAACAGTAAAAAAAAGTCACATATAATAAGTCATATAGTGGGGCCAGGCAGGATGGCTCAGTGGTCTAAAGCACCTGCTTAGGAAAGCTTGGGCGGCTGCAAGGACCTCGGTTCGATCCCTGGCACCACACGCTATGCCAGCCCTGCCCTCAGGGCAGGCTGAGCTGGCCATAAAAATAAATAAAGAAACAAACAAAAGTTCTGAAACAATAAAAAAATAAATTAAACAAAATAAAAAATTCTAAAAAAAATAAGTCATATAGCATGTTAGAAATGTCTAAGTATTATGGAAACTGAGCAGGATAAATGGAATCAGCTCCAATACTGTCCTTGGATCTAATTATTTTGATAATACACCACAATTAACACAATCAGACAAGTCAAATACTTCTTATTCATATCCATGTCTTCCTTTCTCTTATTTGCTAGATCTTATTGTTATACAGGTTTACCAATGTACATCAGAAATTATAACTCTGATTCTCATTACAGCTTCTGTAATAAAAGATTTCAACGAATACTAGTAGAGAGAACATTCTTTAGTTAGTCACACTGTCCAAATTGAATTACGGCTCCACCATGTACTTGCTTTTTGGTTTTGATCTTTAGCCTGACTGCTTCTGCTGTACTAGTAAGGCAATCTATTTTGGGTTATTTTGACTAAATTAGTGTAGAAGAATTTTCATCACTGCTGGCATCAGAATCACCATGAGTAGCAGCAGCTTGATTCACTCCTTAAAAATCTTCTAAGTGGTTTTCTTCTTCTAGTCTCAGCATTCTCTAATCTCCAACACCATATCCCAAATAACCTTTGAAATGCACAGACTTGAACAGTGCAATGATCCTAACACTTCCCTATCACCTTTCTCCCCCAAAATGGTTCCAAAATGCAGATATATTAGCATGATAAACATTTTTTTTATTTCTCTCTTTCAATTTTTCTTTTTCAAAACTTTAATCTTTTAACGCATTATTGCTAAAGCAAGACAGCCTGGAACTGAACTGATTAGTGAAAAATCTTCAAAATATAAAATTTGGTTTCTCTTTTTTATGGCCAGCTCAGCCTGCCCTGGGGGTGGAGTTGGTACAGCATATGGTGTCAGGGATCGAACCTCAGTCCCTGTGGTTGCCTAACCTTTCCTAAGCAGGTGCTTTAGACCAATGAGCCATCTCACCAGCCCAGGTTTATTTTTTAAATTTACAAAAGTCTCAACAAGAGATTTTAAACTTATCACAATTTGTTTTTCTTTTCAAATCTTATTTAATTTACACGGTCCAAATGTCAAGTAGCCTTTGATTTAATCTAACACACCATGGTACAATTTAACACACAATGTACACTGTGAGAATCTTTTTAAATTTTTGCATCTCTCCTAATAACTTGTTTTCAAACTCTTTTTTAAAAAATGTATTTGATTATTACAGGGTCTCACTATGCAGCTCAGACTCTGTGGCCTGCTCAGGCTGCCCTGGGGGCAGGGCTGGTGCTATATGTCATGTAGAGGATTGAATACCACAATTGAACACATGCTTGTCTAAGCAGGCCTAAGCAGGTGTTTTAGTCCACTGAGTTATCTTGCTAGCCCTTCAAACTTCTTTTATGTTATTTTTTTCTCTTAAAGAAACAACACAAACCAAATATATGACTTAAGTTACTTCTCTGAGGGTTTTTGTCAAATTTTTTCTTCCTATGAAATAAACACAACGCAAAAATTGGTTGACTTACTGCACTATTATGTCTTTTGTGTATGTGTAAACATGTATATGTTTTTGTACATATCAGCAAACTGGCATTACCCAAGACCATCTTATTAGATGATAAAAGTAAGTGCACTGTGAAAGTAATAATAAAATATCAGAGGCTATTACATAGTTTGAAGCCTCTCATGTGATTTTATATAGTTATTTCTATAATTAAGAAATACAGAAATTGATTTTCAATCGATCTAATGCTAGATTTAAAAGAACATAAAATAGATTACTAAATAAAAATATGAAAACTGAGCAAATTTACAATGATCAAGCAGGTGGTAGTAAAAGAGCTAATTAAAAATAAATATGTTCTTTTCTTTAACTTTGATTAGTGAGAAGCCTCTCAACACAAGTATATGAGTATTTTAAATGTATAAGCCATATTTTACTCATCATTAGTAATAATATATACAATTTATGTAAAATCCTTTTATGCTAAGCAAGTAATAAACACAAGCTGAAATAATGCTGAAAATTAAATTTTAATTAGGTTATAACATAAATAGGCATATTGTCTAATAATTGTCAAAGGACTAATGTACAGCTTAGTGTTCAGATTTGGAGTTACCATTACTACTTGCATTTTATGTGTTAGTATTCACAAATTTAGACAACATAAAACTAAGCAAAATTATTTTAACATTTACCTTAAATACAAATATTATAGTTTTAATATAAGGCTTCTTTTTTTAAGAGTAGAATATATTTATTAGGGGAAAGAAAGCTGCTATCTGAGAAAGAGTGACAAAAGGGGACCCTAGTGGGTTGCCCTTCGTGTTTTTAAAGAATCAAAGTGTACAGCTTTGATATGTGCATATGCATGTCCTATCAGTTTATACTAAAATCTTTCAAAATTTAATTATGCAATCAGTTAAACAGTATATATACCCTTTACCAAAGATTTAAAAACTTAAAGCCAAAAGCTTATTTCCTTTTGTCTGTCAACAGTTTTTTTTTTAAATGTGGTTCACAGTGGTGTTTAATACTATGTCTAAACGTAACATAATATTGGTACTGAAGAACAAACTCAGGACCTTGTGCTTGCCAGGCAGGTGCTTAATCCACTAACGTATCTTCTGGGCCCAATCCTTTCATTTTACATTTTCAAAACTTTTATATTATTTTATATGTTCCAAAACTAATGAGAATCCAACTAACTTACATTTCTGTGTGTTTACATCACCACAAAACCATACAATGAAAATAGAGAATGAATAAAGCAAAGATAAGAAACATGATATTCTAGAAAAGTATTATTTCAACTGAGCCATTTAAAGTAGTATTAGTAGCCGGGCGTGGTGGCGCACGCCTGTAATCCCAGCACTCAGGAGGCTGAGGCGGGAGGATCGGTGAGAGTTCGAGACCAGCCTGGGCTACAAAACTGAGCTCAAGGCCAGCCTGAACTGTACAGCCAGACCCTGTCTCAAAAAATAAAATAAAATAAAATAAAATAGTATTAGAACTCCAATGATAACTTCCTTAAACATGATCAATTAATAAAAATAAAGAAAATCAAGTCACAAAGAATACTAGAAATTCTGTTATGACACCTGAATGGCTTTGCTTATGAAACCGTGAAGGTATTTTGCAACTGTCAGAGATAAATTGGCTAGAAACTTACTTAGACATAAAATTTTACAAAAGATTAATACATATTTGATGATAGTCCTGTACTGTGATGAATCATAATTAGTCATTTATTACTTGGAATTTATATCTATATAAATTTGAAGAAGACATGAAATAATATATGAAAACAAGTGTATGAGGAGGTGTTAATTAAGAATCATGTGGAAGATTTTACCTGTCCAACCAGGCAAGCAGACTCTTTGCTGCTCCAATCAGATCCACAACTGATGTGAGAAAGTCATTTGGCAATTTTCGGCTGGTCCTCCCATCATAATGGCCACTCCTTCTCCTTCCTGTTATAAAGTTCTGCAGATTTTTGGCAGATGCATTCAGCTTATGAGATAGAGTTTTTAGATTTTCTGTCTCCAAGCCATAATTCTGAAATATAAAAAAGATAATAGAGTCAATATTTGTTTCATTCATGAAAGTAATTTTTGAGTATTTCACTATGCACAGACAATGGGGATATTATTAGAGTTACAAATGACTAAAATAAGATCTCTGGTAGCCTACAATGAAAGTCAGAATATGAGGAAATGTTGGATAAAGAAAGGTTATGTAACAATAAGACCATCTATCTATTATATCTTGGAGCTATGCCAACTGATATAGCAAGATTGTAAAGATTCATGAGTTTATTTTTCTTTTTTTTTTTTTTTTTTTTTG
>PVJA010051989.1:0-12579 GCA_004027025.1 Myocastor coypus
CTGGCCCAGGCTGCTGTTCAGGCCACTCTGCCTGTTGGACCATATGATCCAGCAGATCCCATGGTACTTGAAGTATCAGTAGTAGATAAGGATGCTGTTTGGAGTCTCTGGCAAGCCCCCATAGGTGAATCGCAGCGGAGGCCTTTAGGATTTTGGAGCAAGGCTCTGCTATCATCTGCAGACAACTACTCTCCCTTTAAAAAACAGCTGTTGGCCTGTTACTGGGCATTGGTGGAAACTGAACACTTGACTATGGGACACCAGGTGACCATGAGACCTGAGTTGCCTATCATGTCCTCGGTATTATCTGATCCATCAAGTCATAAGGTTGGACGTGCCCAGCAACAGTCTGTCATTAAATGGAAGTGGTCCATTCGTGATAGAGCCAGAGCAGGTCCAGAGCGGACAAGTAAATTACATGAAGAAGTTGCCCAGATACCTATGGCCCCTATGCCTGCCATATTGCCTTCTGTTTCCCAGCATGCACCTATGGCATTGTGGGGCATGCCATATAATCAGTTATCAGAAGAAGAGAAGTCTAGGGCCTGGTTTACAGATGGGTCTGCACGCTACGCAGGCACCACCCGCAAGTGGACAGCTGCAGCTTTACAGCCCATTTCTGGGACATCATTAAAGGACAGTGGTGAAGGAAAATCATCCCAGTGGGCAGAACTTCGGGCAGTGCACTTGGTAGTACATTTTGCCTGGAGAAAGAAATGGCGAGATGTGCGACTATATACTGACTCATGGGCTGTAGCCAATGGTTTGGCTGGATGGTCAGGAACCTGGAAAGAACATGACTGGAAAACTGGTGACAAGGATATTTGGGGAAGAGGTATGTGGATAGGCCTCTCCATATGGGCAAAGGACGTAAAAATATTTGTTTCCCATGTTAACGCTCACCAAAAAGTGACCTCAGTAGAAGAGGACTTTAACAACCAAGTGGATAAGATGACGCGTTCTGTGGGTAGTGGCCAACTTCCTTCTTCAGCCACCCCTGTCATTGCTCAGTGGGCCCATGAATAGAGTGGCCATGGTGGCAGGGATGGAGGCTATGCATGGGCTCAGCAACATGGAGTCCCACTCACCAAGGCTGACCTGGCTACAGCCAGTGCTAAATGTCCAGTATGCCAGCAGCAGAGACCAACACTGAGTCCCCGATATGGCAACATTCCTCGGGGTGATCAGCCTGCAACGTGGTGGCAGGTTGATTATATTGGACCACTTCCATCATGGAAGGGACTGCGCTTTGTCCTCTCTGGTATAGACACATATTCCGGATATGGGTTTGCCTTTGCTGCACGTAATGCTTCTGCCAAAACTACCATTCGTGGACTTACAGAATGCCTTATCCATCGCCATGGAATTCCACAATTGTTGATTCTTGGTATTCTTTCTTGTTATGAGGGTTTGTGGTAGACTTGTCTATATCTATAAATTTGAGAGTTTTACCTATTTTATTTTCCAAGAGGTTGTTTCCATTAAAGAACTTTTAGTTCTTTAATCCAATTTAATTTTATTTTAATACATGGTGAAATACACGTGCTAGAGTCAATCTTTTGCATATGTACAACCTATTTTTTTTGTCATTGTTACTAAAGAGACACACTTGTCCAGTCTATGCATTTGGCTCCTTTATCTAAGGTCAAATTTTTGTATGTGCTCAGAGCCTTTCTAAATCCTCTACAACCCTTTCATCCCAAGGCTTGGTGCAGATTGGCTGGATGATTTTCAGTTTCCTCCAGCTTTCTGACTGAGAATTTCTTCAGATATATGTGAAATATGTGCTGATTTTCTATGGCTTCTCTGAATGAATTCATCTTTGTGACTGTCTTCAATATAATTTGGATACTTCAACAGTTTTTTTTTTTTTTTTTTTGTAAGTAAATTTTAACTGTACTACTGCTATAGTTGCTCATTTAACACAGCTTGAGCTAACTGGATGTCCATGCCAGCTAAGTTTCTTACCAATGCTCCCTACCTCCTGCTACTTCAAGCTCAAGGTACATGTTAGTGAGCATCTGACTTCAGAGATAAACAATTTCAGTAGTTTTCTAGACTGCAAGCATACTGAACTTCCTCAGATTACCTCAAATGAATATCCTGAGTGAGATGTTAAAATCTCTGTTTTTCATTCATTCATTCTAGTTTATTATAATATTTTAGGTTTCAGAATATCAACATAGCATTATTTGGAAGATAAATATTTATATGCCTTATTTTTCTGTGCATAAATTTTCTAGCTTAGTGATTAAAAAATTCCTTTTTGAAGTTTTAGAGATTTCTGATTCATAATTATACTCATAGTCAGATTTTGAGCCTTGTTTTCAACAGCTTTGAGGTTTTCTAGATTATTTTTGCTATTTTAAAAATTTTCAACTTTTTAGTTATTTAAAACTATTTTGCAGAAGCAAAAGGTACATTCACACGGAAATTAATTTTCTTTTGAAAAATAGATCAAATAAATGCAGGTTAAGTATTCTTTGGAATATTTTCTTGTGCTTTTTGGGGGAGAGAAGAGATTATTTTATGTGTTTATAATCCCAGTCCATATAAAACACTGTAATTTTTTTAACGTTTATATTATTAGTGTCAGAGTTACAGATATTTTTATCAGGACTCTCATATGGCCATCTCTCCTCGTGCACAAAATCCTCCTATTTAATTTTCTTCAGTAATATCTATCTTTATTCATTAAATAGGATTATACTTCAGTTAATTAAATTGAAAGGATAATTTAATTATCCCTTATACTAACCTGTTTCGTTTCCCATTTTGTGCTGTTTATATAATGTGTCCCATCTCCTATGATCATAGTTGTTGTAGGGATATTTAAGCATAGCTGCTCTTCTGGCCAGGGCTTCAGCTGAATGCTCCCCTCAGGTCTTGATTGACTCTGATCTTCAGCTGGAATCCTTAATGAGTTTATGGGGAGCTCTTTCCCGAATTCCTAGAATGTTCAAGACCATTTGGCAGTTGACATGATAATTGATTACACTGAACTAAAATACTCAGCTGACTTCGTGTGTCCAAGAACTTGGTAAATGCTATCCGGCAACCCTCCATGCAGGTTTTTTCTGTGGAGAACTGGTTCCTAGCTTTGCCCATTTTCCTCCATATCTTGCTATGTGAGTTAGTTATGACTCGTATTTACCCTAATGAATGTTTTTAATTTATAAAATATAGTGCCTTTATTATGAAGCACTTTAGATTTGATCATTTTGAGTATTTGTACAGGTCAATATGTAGAAACATATTATATATATGTATATGTGTGTGTATATATATATATATATATATATATATATATATATATATATATTAATTGAGAGAAAATTCTTGAGTTGCATCTTTATTTGTTTGGATTTTTTTTTTTTTTTTCTTTTCTGTTTGGTACCCGGGATCAAACTTAAGACCTTGCGCTTACCAGGCAAGCACTTATGCCACTGAACTATCTCCCTAGCCCTTGGGTTATATCTTTAAATATTTGACTTAGGGGCCAGCCAGATTGCTCAGTGGACTAAAGTACCTATTTGGCAGAGTGCAACGGCTGGGGTTGGATCCCAGGCACACTGTGCCATCCCCACATCCCCAGGGCACACTGGGACCATGGTTGAGACTGCGCTTGATGGCGGGCCTATTGTCCCAGCACTTGGGAAGCTGAAAACAGGAGGATCACTACGAGTCTGATCTACATAGTGAGACCCTGGAGACCTTGTAGAGTGTGTACTAGTTATATTTAAAAAAAAAAAGACATGAAGAAAAACATTTGAGTTATGCAGTTACGTTTTTCAATGGTTCAAATTACAGCTATCTTTTCTTACCTCTATAAATCTTCATTTATTGTTGAAGCACGGTCTCAATCTATAGTTCTGGTTTTGTCTCAAAGTCATGTAACCTAGTCTGGCCTCTGACATATATGATCCTCTGCCTCAACATCCTGAGTGCTAAGATTTTGTGTGTGCACATCTATGCTCACCTTATTTCTATTTCATTTTACATTTCATTTTATGTCCTATGAATTTTGCTACAGTTTATTGATGGCAATTTCTGTTTGACCTACATTCCCATGTTTATTTTTTATTCTACTTCCTTCCTGAGCTATTTTTAGCTAATTATCTACCTCTTATTCTTACCATCACTTATTTTAATGTGTTTTTGTTTAAGTCATAGCTTCACAGAAGAGTCACGCACATTATTTTTCTTACATGATGGTGAAATATCTGCATGGGTGTCATTTGAATCTGAGAAATATTTTTCTAATATTATCTGTTTCCTTCTTTGCCTTTTGGAGTTCTGTGTATAATTGTTTTTTGTTACTTTTATGGAAGGAGGTTTTATTTCCATGCTGCATACTTTCAGTCTTAGTCTGGGGCAACTGAGGGTGGTAAATTTTTATCTGATGGAGTTGTGGATTTTTGCACTGCTGTGTTTTTTGCCATGAGCAACTTCAGAAGCTGTTTCTTCACGTGCATGGATACATGTCAATGAAAATGCAGGGATTCACGTTGGAAGTTTTTGTTGTTTTTTGTTTTTTGTTTTTTTATCCAGCATCATGTAAATTACTTTATAAAACGGTTATTCACCTGTGTATTTTTTTCATTCACCTTCGTCAGCTCTCCTTACTAGCTAATTCTGTGGTGTGCACCTGCTAACACGGAGAGAGCTAGACTCTTTCCTTTATTCATCTAGCACCTTCAAAACACTGTTTTACATTATCTATTAAATTAATGAGCTGATCAACTCTATTTCCTATAAAAGTATATAGCCTGTCCAATATCACAAGACAAAAAATGAAATTAAATATCCAAGAAAGCGTGGGACGAGGTGGTCGAGTGGTTAAGGCGATGGACTGCTAAATATCCAAGAAAAATGTGATGGGATAAAAAAAAACAAAAAACAAAAAAAAAAACTGGATTCCCCCCAAAAGGAAAAGCTTCTCTTTTACCTTAGGATTAGAGCAGCTGAAAATAAGTTGATATTTAAGAATAAAGAAATAAATAATAAAGTTTAAAAAACAGACTTTTAACGAGCCATTCTTTCTTGCATAACTAGTGATATTACATGAAAATTACATATGAGCTTAGTTTCAATTTGATGATTTGTGACTAGTTCTTAATTCATGCCTAATTAGTGCCAATACATTTTATTGACATCTTTGCTAAGTCATAGTTCTTTTTATATTTTAATTTCTATTTTTAAATTTATTTATTTAATTGGTACAGGGTCCTACTATGCAGCTCAGACTTGTAGTGATCCTCCTATCTCAGCCTTCTCAGCAGTAGCATTATAGGTGTACTCTACTATGTCCAGACTCAGTGGCCAACTCCGCAAAGGGTGGGCATGGCATGTGGAGCTAGGGCTGAAACCCAGATCCTCATGCTTGCCAAGCAGGCAATTGGACCACTGAACTATCTGCTCAACCCTCTTTTTTACTTTAAAGATAATTAAAAAGTACTTCAGAAAACCAGAGATGATGCAGGATTTCATAAAAATAAAAGAGGGTAGGAATTTAACAATCAATGGTTGTTCATGTTCTCATCAAAGCAGTTGTTCAAATTACAAGATATAAACATGTAAACATGGTTAGAAAAAAATAAGCATTACCTGATTCTTCCAGTAAACCAATAGAAATTAGTAGTACAATTATCTTACTTAATCCTTTTCAGTAGTTTAACTGAATTTCCTTTCCAGGATTCTTTTACATAAGTTCACATAAGATATGCGTCAGTCATCCTTTCAGACTTCAGTTAAGTATTGTAAAATAAGTACTAAAAATGAGAAAATATCTTTATTTTCCCTAAAAATTAACAATACCATTGGGGATAATTTTTTTTTTAATAAGGAATTTGGGAAAGGCATGATTCTTGCACACAAGGGCCCTGAGGAGATTCTGAGGCTCACAAGCTGGTGGTACTGGGGATTCTTTGTGCCAGTGATTCGACTTTGACCCTTTTGGTCTCATGAGACAGGTTGAGGTGCTCCTTTACAGTTTTAAAATTCCATCATGATATTTTTTTTGTGCACTTTTTTATTTAAATTGCATTTAACTTTGGTAGGATCTTTCATTCTAGAAATGACATTGTTCACTTCTGTGAAATTTCGAAATGTTAAATTTGTCCATTTTCCCTTCAAATTTTCTAGAACACGAGCTGACATATATCTACATTTCTGCATATACTTTGCATGTCTTTGTTCTTTTGTGCTCCACAAGAGTAAAGACACCTCCTCACATCTACACTGCTGTTAGTTTTAATTTTACATTTTTGTCATTTGAACAATACAATAGTCAATTTTCCCACATACTTTTTTAAAAAAATCATGATACTCTCTTATGCTTCTCAATGGGTATGTGTAATTTGTATTGTAAAACTTCTTTGTTCTACTTACTGTTTGTGTGAGAACAGGTTTTATGTGCCGAGTGTTTGGTCTTACTGGCATGGCATGTCTGTCTTACGATGACGATGTGGTACAGTTTCTACTTCCTGGGTTTTGGTAAGTTTGTCTTCTAGCTGCAGAGTTGCCCTGTTCTCCTTGAGCCTTTGCAACCATTCAAGGCTTGGCCTGCTTCCTCCTGTTAGTGCTCCCATTCACCCTGGCTGTCTGCACTCGGGCATCACTGTCTATCACAGCTTGGCCCAAGGTTTGTGTGGAAGGAGAGGTGCAGAAATTCCCAATTTTGACACTGAAGCGAGTTCATTTCTGAGTGTGAGAGCTCCCCCAACCCCCAAAAGTTTATAGGGTACTTTGATTTTTTGTAGCACTGTGCACTCCAGTTCAAGTTGATTTTCATATTTCCTATCTGAGGGATCATTCCTCATCCAGGGAAGGTAACTGTCTTGTGTAGGTGTGAACTCCTTTCCTACTTGTGGTAGTTTTCAATTTACCATAGCCGGGTAGTATTCTGCACTCAGTATACACCATAACTTTAATTTTGATCATTGTCTTGGTGAGCTAGCTATGCATTAAGATTTTCTATGTACCACCCCTATGAACCAAACCTCTGAGGCCCATGGTTACGAGGCCGAACACAAGACACTTCACAATGTACTGTGTGACTAACTGCAAATGATCTGAAGGTTAGGAACATTAAACTTGTTTTTCCTTTATGATATTTTCATATTTTGGTGGATTTCTTGATGTACAACCCTATGATAAATTAAGAAGCACGTGTATTTTATTATATTTTGAGGATGGAAGACAAGGAATTGTTTTGTGTGCTATCTGCTTTCTTGAATTTGTAAAGGGGTATTTGAACCAAAAACTATACACATTGTGTCGGGGACATTTGAGATATACTCTAACTCATGTAACTTGTTGATATAATGGTTCCATCTAATCACCATTTGGAAATGGCCTTCGGTCTTTGCAAGGTTGATGCCTGCATATTCTGATCTGAGAATTAGTAGACATTCAGTGTTGTCATTCCTGTTGCTAAATCAAGTTGGGGACCTTTGGAGAATACCAAGAATCATTTTCCACTGAACTAATGATCTTTTCTTAAAAATATTAATCTTAAATTACTAATAAAACTCTTCTTTAAAATAGCTTACAGAATGAGTGAGTAATGCTGAATGTACACTAAATTCTGTCTTATTCCACTTATTCTTTTCAAAAGATTATTCTAACCCTGAAGCCTACTTAAGTAGCACGTTCTTTTTCCACCTGAGTTTTAGGGTCAGTAATGAGCTTTTTTGTTTTGCTTTTTTGTTTGTTTGTTTTGTTTTGTTTGTTTTATGAACAACTCATCCTGCCCTGGCAGTGGGGCTGGTGCAGAATTCGGTGTGGGGGATTGAACCACAGTCCCTGTGGTTGCCTAAGCTTGCCTAAGCAGGCGCTTTAGATCACTGAGCCATTTCGCTGGCCCTAAGGATTTTTCATGGAAGAAGGAAGTATAATCATGTTTGTTATGGTAAATCCAGATGAGGTTTGATTTTGTTCATGGTTATTTTATCCACTTTGTTCATGGTGGTGTTAATGGTGGTGCTACAGACAACTAAATACAAGGTTTCCATATGGAATCCTTTTAAAATGTATTTTCATTTTGAAACAAGGTGTCTCCTGCTTCACCTTCCGAGAAGATGCTACAATAGGGATACAATGCCTGAATAAAATTCTGCTTCATAACTATTGCATTATCAGACAGGATTAAAGATTTGGTAATCCATGCAGTGGGGAGAATGTTTGCACAGCCATCAAGCTTTCACAACCTGAAGCACTATTCCCTGTTGTGACTACTCTGTCGTCCTCACAATCTACCCTGCCTGCTCTTTGAGAATCTTCCATGACTTCCGAACCATTTCTGTGTCCTCACATTCTTATAGCTGTAATTATTTCTTCCCATAAGTATCAAGATTGTCCCTCATCTCTAATCAGTGTACCTGCTCTGGACATTATCTGAGACTGTTTTACATCCACTATTTATTTATAACTACATCCTCACAGTATTTTAATTACTAATCTTGTCTCTTTTAAGTTTACCTTTTCTATGTTTCTGGCTTTTCAAAATTCTGTCCATTTGTGGACATTTCTTTGCTCTCCACATACTTCTATAGGTTTCTTCTTTCCTTCCTAAGAAAGTCAAATAGCGCAGGTGCTGTGCATGCAGGGGGGAGGCGAGCAGCTCTCCTCCCTCCTCCCTGTGTGTGTCCTCCTTAGACTAGAGCCTCAGAGCTGATAATGGTACCACACATAAAAATATCACAATCCCAGTCAACTAGGGCTGTTAATAAATCAGAGAAATCCACCATTCGCCGGCTGCTTCCACAGTTCCCAGGGTCTCTGCAATATAATAAGGCATAATTCACTCCTCACAAACACTTAATACCGCATTTCCGCCATTTACAATCTGATAATATTCAAATACTATTGCTGTATTATGCAGCTCACAATTGCAGATGCGATTCCCTAACAGCCTCACACTTTGGCATGCATTATGTAAGTTGGTATAAAATTGCCTGCCTTAAAACTCTTCTTCAATTGCAACCCAATATCATCGTTTCACACACAGAGCTTCGGGAACATTAAAAATTTAGCTTCTTCCCTATTTAACAGGTTTAGCAAAAGGGAGCAAAACAGACAAACAGATGTTCCCTCTTCTGAAACCCCAGGAGGTCTGAAACAAAATAGAGAGAGCCCGTAATGGAGACAACAGCAGTGCCTCTGAAGAAAGGAAAAGAATAGGAACTTTCTACTATATTCTCTGGAAAAGCGGGAGTCATCTGCATTTATGCTGGTGAATGTTCCTGGCACTGGAATGATTTTTCCAGAAGGTTCCCACTTTAGGAAACGGCACTTTACTCGTCTTAGAATTATTCACCAATACCCTACACAGCCTTCTGGAAAATGAGGTGACGTGTGCATTTTTTAATCTAATAGTAGCTCACAACTGAGAATTGGAATGTCAAAAAGTATCACTTTTCTTTACCCAAAATGTGCTGGTGCCAAATCCTTCAACAGGGATACTACCTTCCAAAGCACAGCTCCAAATATGGTGGAACACACATAAATCCTCTGAGAAATTGGTACAGGGATCCTCATTCAGCTTAAGTGGTAAGAGACAGATATAAAGCATTTTCCAATTGCAAGTTTTGATAGGAGGGGATAAAAACCAAGGCTCCTGGTCTCAAACTAGGCAAGTGGGAAAGGCGGCTATCAAAAGATTAAAGTAGCATGCCTTAAAGTAAGACAATTTTTGAAAGTTAGATATTCTCCTACTAAGATGCTGAAAAAGGAAAAGAGTCAGAATATTGAATTTCTATCTCTGGCTCTATTTTGAAGGAGGTGTATGCTTCTTGCCAAGTTGCCTCAACTGGAGGCCTTAGTTGTTTCGATTGATCAGTGAAGGGTTCGGGCTACTGGCCCTACAAGCCCTGATCCACTTTGCTGAGGAGCAGAGGCGAATAAATTGCGCACTTTAATGTCTTTGGGCTTAGATCAATGAGAACTTTAAAAGGAAAATACTGAAGGTAACATGGGGAGATAACACGTGCAGACAGATGGTTTGCCAATTAGTCATTAAGATTCCCCCCTTTCGCTTTGCTGTCCTTCGCCTTTGAAGATGACTGTGCGAATGCGGCGGCAGACTCCACGCGCGGGCGTGGCTGCGGAGATGAAAGGAGAGCGGCGAGATACATTTCCCTTTCCAGCGCCGCTGTGTTGGGGAGGATCTGTCTCTTCTGTTCTTATTCTGATTTATGTTCCTGATTATCCGGAGACCAGTTAATCCTTACTGACAGCAGCTGACCAGTTCCACGAAACTTCAGAGAAATAAACTCAGCTTCCGTTTCTGGGAGGAGGCGTTTCTCTGACAGATTGGGAATTATTACCGCGGTGGGACTGCAGCCTGAGAGCTCCTGCTGTGGATTCCGACTGTTACTCTGCAGACCCGGGAAGGACAGGGGAACCAAGCAGTCTGACGTCAAATTAAAGTCAGAACACCACAAGGAAGCCGATATATATGTGTGTGTGTATATATATATATATATATATATATATATATATATATATGTATATATATATATATATTATATATGAAAACTTTGATAAACAAAGCACACTATTAACTGGACTGAGAATTTTCCCTGAATTGAAAAATTGCTTAGCCAGATTTCTACCTGAAATTATCAAGCTACACTGTTCAAAAGAATTTAGAGTTGGATATTTTCCTATTTTCAATGCTCAGTTTTCTTTTTATATATAGTTGTAAATTTGTCAACTTAGTGATATTTGAGCAACCATAGATTAAAATCAACAAAGCTGATTCATTTTAATCTGTGGTTTAGACAAGAAATGCAATACATACTTTCTAGAACTCTGTGCTCATTGTACTCATGTTTGGGGGCTCAAAGAATCAGGAGCCAGACATGAAGTTTCCTGCATTTGTGTTTTGACTTTTCTCCCTCTGATCCTGAACTGTGGCTGAGTTTCACTGCTCTGGGAATCTTAAAGCTCTCCTCTCTATATACAATGAGTAGGATTAAGTTTTTGGTATTTGGGTTTCCCTAGTAGTAGGTTTTACTTTTCATCATTAAGATAAAGATCTTCAAACTATCCAGAAGCGTGTATATAGGAGAGGAATTAGGGTGGTGTGTGGACAGGAGAGGCCTGCCGAGCCCTGACAGGGGCTAAGTCAGTGTGCTAGGTGTGCAGTGCAAGGTGCATGCGATGGGGCTGGGGGGAGGATGGCGGGCGCTGCCCTGTGGCTTTCTACTTAAACCTGCTCTGGCCAGGCTTCTGCACCACTGCACTGTGTGAGAACATTAGAAAATTCAACCCTTTCATTGGAACTAATAAGAACCTCAGATACATGAAAAAAATTCTTCACATCAAGTATTATATTTAGAAGTCATGGTGGATGTTGGATTTGGTCATTTAAACTGTCCTGAGTAGGACACTTAAGCAGGAAAGGACAGGAATTTCAAAATGAAGGAGCAGGAAGTATCCAGAGACCAATGGAACATCTCATTCTTGTTTTAATTTCAAAACTCTAAAGTTTAAAATGACACAAAATCACTTTGCTGTTCTTTGAAATATGCATTTCACCAACACTTTCAGTGTAATTAACATTAATTAACATTAACATCAGCAGTCTTCAACGAAGTCTGACACAGATAGAAACCAAGACTGTGTGGAGAAATCAATCATGGTGGAGAGAGATGGAGTCGATCAAGTTCTTCATAGCCCCAAGGGCAGATTCAAAGAAAGGATGAGCAGTCATGGGCTAAATCTAACAAAAATTAATGACAGTATTTTCATTCTTGTACATTTATCAATTCACTTAATAAATAAGTAATTATTAGGGAAATCCATTAGTTACTAAGGATATATCAATGAACTAGATGTATCTGTGATATTGACCCCTCTGCTCAAAACCAAAAAATCAAAAGGAGACCAAATTCAGAGAACAACTAATTTCAATTATAATGACAGTTATGAACAGATAAATGGGTAAACTAACTTTATCAAAAAGATCAAGAAGTAGCCGGGCGTGGTGGCGCACGCCTGTAATCCCAGCACTCGGGAGGCTGAGGCAGGAGGATCAGTGCGAGTTCGAGACCAACCTGGTCTACAAAAGTGAGCTCAAGGCCAGCCTCAACTGCACAGTGAGACCCTGACTCAAAAAGACAAAAAAAAAAAAAAGAAAAAAAAGAAAAAAAAAAAGATCAAGAAGCACCTTAATAAATAGCTTTTACAAATGCTCTTTAACCTGACTGAAAATGTGCAAATGACTAGGAGTAAATCAAGCCCTAGTCAAAGAGCTCCTGATGCGTAGGAATATCATCTGTTAGCTAGAGCTAGAGATACTTGCGTTTAGAGATTGTTATGGTTTATGTCTAGTTGTCCCCCCAAAGCCTCATGGAGTCATTGGATGGGGACTGCTAGAGTTTGAGACTTGATCCATGATCCCTGGGATTATAGGTTTTAGTACTGATGGGATTATGGGTGGAAGTACTTCCGGGATTATGGGTGTAGCCTAGGGCGGGAGCTAAGGCGGAGAGCCTGAATGTAATATAAAGAGAGACAGAGAGACAGACTGGAGCTCTAGCTGTTGCTGCTGCTCTGCTGCCCTGATTGACT
>PVJA010051990.1:0-12582 GCA_004027025.1 Myocastor coypus
AATCCCAGCACTTGGGAGGCTGAGGCAGGAGGATTGGTGCGAGTTTGAGACCAGCCTGGGCTACAAAATTGAGCTCAAGGCCAGCCTCAACTGCATAGCGAGACCCTGTCTCAAAAAAAGACCAAAAAAAAAAAAAAGGAATTATTTTAGACTAAAGTGAATGGAGAATGAGAATCTAGGGAAAAGAACATGCAGATGAGCCCAGGAGCCCTTCTAGCTCAATCAGAGCCCCATAGAAAGGCAAGGTGGCTGCACCTTATGTAGGGCAAAGAGAGGGGTGGAGAGGTTTGGGCATCTGGGGAGAGTGGAGGGGGGTGGAAGAGTGCACAGCAGATAGGAATCCTCATGCTCTTCAGGTGACATCCCCAAGTGAAGGCTACTGGGGCCATCAACTTCTGGGCCAAGTGGCAGAATCCCAGCCTCTTTTTGTTTTGTGCAGAGACCTTTCTTGGGCGCAAAAGAAGGCACTGGAGAAGATACCCAAAGGTTGTCTACTTCAGTAATGTAAATTTCCTTCATCGATATACATTTCCTTTATACGAGGGCAGCCTTCCAGAATTCACCTTCTGTCTGCTGAAGTCTGCAGCTTCAGTGTGCTAGAGGGCAGCACATTTTAAGGTCCCAGTTGTTGAAAATAAAGAACTGGTAAGGTACAAGTAGAAGCTGTTCCCTTTTCAAAGATAAGCTCTCTAAATGATGTGGGGTCCGTCATGCTCATTGATAGGTTCTGGCCCTAGTATGAATTGCTGAATCATTATGGTGGTCATCTAATATGGCTGAAGCCCTTAAAACAACAGCTTATCTTCCCAAAGACCACCTCCCCCTTCTTCTCCAACTCAGCCCACAGTACAATTTCCTTTCACTTGTCCCGCCACCTCCGGGAAGGCCCCAATCTGCTTCTCAGGTAAATCTAAACATCCTCCTCAAATCCCACCCCTGGTAAAAGGTCATAAAAGCCTCAGCCGCCCTTTGTTCCAATTCAGAGAATTCCTTATCTTCCCCAAGTTCTCTCCGTGTCATCCAAGAGAATAAAGCCCTTTTCCCTTTTCTCATTTTCCTTCTGCCTGTTTCTCGGCTGCGACACCGCGGAAAACCTATCACTCATTGCATCGTTTGTATTTATATTTGTAATATTTAGTCTTTATTTAGTCTTTGAAGAGATGGAAACATGTAGAACAGTTAATGCGTGTGTGCGCGCGCGCGCGCGCACACACACACACACACACACACCCCTTCAGCAATGTATTTTTTTTTTTTTTTCTTCTTTTTTTTGGCGGGACCAGAGTTCAAACTCACAACCTTGCACTTGCCAGGCAGGCACTTGTGCCATGGAGCTATCTCCCTTTCCCCCCCTTCAGCAATGTATTATCTCAACCACTGCTACTCAAATGCAGCCTCTAGTACTGGGCTGGTCAGCCAGCTACTGGTTCCTAGTCCATGAAGAAATAAAAAATAAATAAAGCATGATTCTGCCTCCTTTATCCAGAAGGCCTTGCTATGAATCAGTGTCAGCAGAACAGTACTGGTGATATGGTGCTTCAGGTTCTGATGCAACTTCTTCCTCTCCTTGGGGATTGGTAACAAACAGGTCACTGACCTTCACGTGAGTCACGCTGGTTTGCACTCTTCCTTCCATTAGAGACAAATGAGCTGATGTCTCCCTTCGGTGGCTCTTTCTATTCCTTTTTTTTTTTTTTTTTTTTTAACTATTTGGTACAGGGCCTCACAATGCAGCTTGGACTGTAGTGATCCTCCTATTTTCAGCCTCCTCAGTGCTGGGATTATGGTCTGTGCCACCACTCCTGGACTTAGTCCTGGCTCAGTGCACCTGGGGTATGGGGCCAGCGCAGGCACTGTCACAGCGTGCAGGAGCCATAGCAGGCACTTAGTCCACTGCGCTATCTCACCAGCTCTTATAGTCAGGGTTCTCTATCAAATGTAATAGTGGTAGTGCTCACCAAGAGCCAGCTTTGTATTTTAATCCGTACATCAGTTTCAGGGATTTTTTTTTTTTTTTTTTGACAGGTGACTTGGTGTAGAGATTGAGATCTTAGACAAGCTCAAGACAAATTATGGCTATTATTTTTTTTGTTTTTTGTCTTTTTGAGACAGGGTCTCACTATGCAGCTCAGGCTGGCCTTGAGCTCACCTTTATAGCCCAGGCTGGTCTCGAACTCGCACCAATCCTCCTGCTTCAGCCTCTGAAGTGCTGGGATTACAGGCGTGCACCACCACGCCCGGCTATGGCTATTATTACTGTTGTTTGTATGTTTGGTTTTTGTTTTGCAGTACTAGGAATTGAACCCAGGCTCTTTACACTAAGGTATATCCCTTTTCCTTTTTATTTTGAGATGGTTTTGTAAGTTGCTAACTTGTTCAGACTGTGCTTAAACTTGGTATCCTTCTGCCAGGCATGGTGGCGCATGCCTATAATCCCAGCACTTTGGAGGCCGAGGCAGGAGGATTGTTGCAAGTTTGAGACCAGCCTGGGCTACAAAAGTGAGCTCAAGGCCAGCTTGAACTGTATAGCAAGACCCTGTCTCAAAAAGACAAAAAAAAAAAAAAAAACAAAAACCCAAAATTTGGTATCCTTCTGCCTCAGCCTCCCGGAGTGCTGGGATGACATAAGTATGCCACCATACTCAGCTTGCCAAATCAATTTTTTTTTTCAAGACTGGGGTTCGAGAGCCGGGCGTGGTGGCTCACACTCGGGAGGCTGAGGCAGGAGGATTGGTGTGAGTTCGAGACCAGCCTGGGCTACAAAAGTGAGCTCAAGGCCAGCCTCAAATGTATAGTGAGACCCTGTCTCAAAAAGACGAGAAAAAAAAAAAAAAAAAGACTGGGGTTCGAACTCATGACCTTGCACTTGCCAGGCAGGCACTTGTACCACAGAGCTATCTCCCCAAGCCCCTACCATACCCAGCTTGGAGCCTGTTTTTAATCTAAAAATGAATGTGATGAGTACGTCTAGTTTATGAGTAATGTCAGTATTTAGTTAATACATTTTTTTCTTTTTTGGTGGGACTGGGGTTCGAACTTACAACCTCGCACTTGCTAGGCAGACACTTGTGCCACAGAGCTATCTCCCCAGCCCCAGTACTGTATTAAAAGAGAACATATTGCCAATATATAGCGTTCAAGCCTTCCTCTATAAAGGAGATGAAGACTTGAACTGTCCTCCACCAACAGAGTGGATTTTTAAGTTGTCTTAGAAAAGAATACGAGATTCATTGCTGAAAGGCACAAACAGATTTATTAGGCAGAGGAAAATGGAGTGCAGGTGCTCAGGAAGAGGCCCATGGTCTAAGGCTGAGAGTATTTCTCGACTGGGGTAGTGTTCTTAAGACATCCTCTAGGCTGCTAAATCTTTTAGAGGTTTCAGTGGCACCAGCAGCCCCCTGTGCCATGAAAAGTTCACCACTACTAATCTAGGCTGTGTATTTCCACTGTCTGTCCAGTTACCCCCTTAGTGGGCTGGATTAGGATGCAAATCATTTGCAAGTATTTGAACATCAAAGATGTGGTATTGGGTTAAGGGTGCTGTTTCCTGGGGGTAGGAGGCTGTGGAATGTGTGGATCTTGGCTGTCCAGGAAAAGCAGGAGCTCAATTTACTGGTAAAAAACATGGACACAGTTTTACAGGCTCTTGGTATCTTTTTGTATGTTGTTTCTCTTTTTGTACTGGGAAACAAACTCAGGACGTTGTGCTTCTGAGCTGTATCCTTAGCCCTTTTAAGTCTTTTTTAGTTAATTTGAGTTTCCTGGAAGTGGGGGAAAAAGCGTTGTAGCTTTCAGTAACTTTGTGTCTTGGAGCTGCAGGCTTCTTAAAAGTAGCATTTTAAAATAGGGATTTGTCCTTCTCTTTACACATCTCTTCCACCCACCTTAAATGCTTGTAGAGATGTTAACACTGTTTGCCACTTACTAAGAACTTAGTAACACAGAGCTGCTGTAATATTATAGCACTGTGGTCCAAATTAATGGTAGTTTTTTTTTTTTTTTTTTTTTTTTCTGTCTTTTTGAGACAGGGTCTCACTATGCAGTTGAGGCTGGCCTTGAGCTCACTTTTGTATAGCCCAGGCTGGTCTTGAACTCTCACCAATCCTCCTGCCTCAGCCTCTCGAGTGCTGGGATTACAGGCATGAGCCATCACACCCGGCAAATGATAGTTTATTTATGAAAAAATTTAAAACTTATTTCCAGGGCCCGGCGGGATGGCTCAGTGGTCTAAAGCGCCTGCTTGGAAGAGCTTGGGTGGCTTCCAGGACCACGGTTCGATCCTGGGCACCACATGCTGCGCTAGCCCTGCCCTGGGGTGGGCTGAGCCGGCCATAAAAATGAGTGAATAAACAAACAAAGGTTCTGAAACAAGAAAAAACTAAATATAAAAAAAATAAAATAAAATTCTAAAACTTATTTCCAAAGAGGTACTTTACTTAACAGATTGAAATCTTGCAAAGCAGGCACCAAAAATTTAGATTTTGATGACTGTTTACAAAAACGATAGAGACATTTTAGCCTGTCACCTATACACACTGAACTACATTCTCCCTAGTCCTTTTCAAATGTTTTATTTTGTTAAATTGCCCTGGCTAAGCTGGCAGGATCCTCCTGCCTCAGCCTCCAGGGTGCTGGAATTACAGGAGTGTGCCATTACACCAGCTGTTTTGGTATATTTTAATTACAGAGGTATAAATTGTTACGACGTCTTACATCATTGTTGTTAGCGAGCCTCTAAGGTTAATGAGCTCTATTCTTTGTATGTGTATGATGGCAGCTCTAAGTATAGATCTCCCTGAGTTTTTCATTAGTGTTGCCAAAGATAAATCATTGGCCAAACAAGTGAACAGAATGCTTAAGGGCTCCATTTATGTGTCAGCTTCTCTTCGGCTTCCGGGAGGCTGTGCATCTATGGTGTCCTAGTCTATTTAGTCTTGCTGCAGCAGAATAAGCATAGACTGGGCAGTTTGTAATACATGTGAATGGATTGGCCCCAGGTTTGGAGGGTGAAAATTCTAAGATGCATGGGCTGGCATCTCATGAGGGCATGAGGGCATTCTTGCTGCCCCATCCCATGGTAGAAGAGCAGAGAGAAAATGTAGGGTGAGGGGAGAGTGTGGAAGCACATTTGCAAGTAGGCCAGTGGGACTCAAACTTGATCTTCCCTGGGAGGCTCCCTCTAGCCATAGCAAGCACACTGTCATGACAAAGACACACACATCCGTTCATGAGAGTCTTCTTTATCCCTACAGCTTCTAACTTTTTTTTTTTTTTTGGTGGTAACTGGAGGTGGAACTTGGGACCTTGTGCCTGGCAGGCAGGCACCTATGCCACTGAGCTAGCTCCCTGGACCAGTTCTAATCATTAATGCTTACACTGCATATATGGTTTCAAACTTGTGCTCTTTGGGGGATGCATTCAAATGGCAGCATCTGGTGTGTATATACATGTGTGTGCTGCATGTGTGGTTCTTCCTTTCCTTTCAGTAGGGCAGCCCATTTCCTAAGAGGAGCCCAAGATAGATCCTCATGACCTATCCTGGGTAGCAGCTTACTCTTGTATTATTCCTTACTTTAACTCTGATTTTTCCTAGAACTATTTATTTGTAATTTTATTGTCTTCCTAAGAAGGAATCAGAAGAACTCTTGGGTTTAGGCTGGTATTTGCAGTATGACGCAAAAATATGTGTTGCGTTTGAACAGTATGAACATGAGCTGGAGCTTACTGCTGTTGCTGTCTTCAGTGCCAGTGACTCACAATTGCCCTATGTTCTTTTTTTTTTTTTAATAAAGTTTTATTTTTTTGAATTTTTTATTTTATTTTTTATTATTATTTTTTCCTTGTTTCAGAAATTTTGTTTATTTGTTTATTTTTATGGCCGGCTCAGCCTGCCCTGAGGGTGGGGCTGGCGCAGCATGTGGTGCCGGGGATCGAACTGCAGTCCCTGCAGCCGCCCAAGCTTTCCTTCCTAAGCAGGAGCTGTAGACCACTAAGCCATCCTGCCAGGCCCCTGCCGTATGTTCTTATTAAGGGAGCTTATGTTGGTATCACTTGGTGATACCACTTGGTGGGGAAGGTGAAATTCAAACTTAGAAACTAGGCAGTTTTTCCAAGGTCACAAGGACTATGAAATTGTGGAGCTACCAAGTCCGGCCCTGTGCCCTGGCCTTCCTGTAGCGGTGTACGAGGACACTGCCTTAAACAAATATAAAATGCTTTCATCGTATGCTATTCTTTTTTCTGTAGGTCTGCACAAATGAAATATGAGGATGACTGCCATCTTTATCTTAGTTAACAGTTTATATCAGTCAGATAGAAGACTATTTTTTGTTGTTCAACAGTGTTATATTTTATGTCTAGTCCCCGCAAAGCCTCATGTAGTCATTCGGCGGGGACTTTTATAGATTGAGATTTGACTCATGAGTCACTGGGATTATGTGTTTTAGTACTGATGGGATTATTGGTCTGAGTAGGGCTGGGACTATGGGTGTGGTCTAGGGTGGATATCCTAAGGCTGAGAGCCTGATAGGAATATAAAAAGAGACAGAGAGACAGACTAGAGCCGTTGCTGTCTGTTGCCCTGTTTATTTTATTTGTCTTTTTGAGACAGGGTCTTGCTATGCAGTTGACACTGGCCTTGAGCTCACTTTTGTAGCTCAGGCTGGTCTCGAACTCGCACCGATCCTCCTGCCTCAGCCTCCCGAGTGCTAGGATTACAGGCGTGCGCCACCACGCCCGGCTGTTGCCCTGTTTAGTTGGCTGTCTCTGTCATCATTTTGTTGCTGTTCCACTGCCATGAACTGGATGCTCTCTGCCCTCTTCCACTCAGCCTTGGGCCAGAATTTGGTACCAGAGAAGTGGGGTCGTTGCTGTGGCTATACCTGACAATGTGGATTACAAGCTTTTGGGAATGGCTTATGGGAAGAGATAGGAAAGGTTCAGAGACGTTGCCTAAAAGCAAAGTACTAGAGCCGCTTTGACTGTTGAGTTTGGGAGATTCTGGTCAGAGCTCAGACCAGAAAACTGACAGAAGGCCTGCCTGTAAAGATCAGGCTGAGGAGGTTTCTTGCTGGGAAGGACAGCATTGATCAATGGTCTCCAGATGATTTGTGCAATGGATTGGCTGAAAGTCTGTCAGAATTTTGCTCATGCCCAGAGACTTTGCCTAAGACTGAGATTAAGCATGGTGGACTGATTAATCTTACAAGAGATATTTCCAAGTAGCAAACTATTGGGGCAGTGGTGTGGTTATTATTGGTTGCATTTAGCCGGATTTATGTTGAAAATCAAGAGCAAAGAGCCAAGAAGGGTGATTTAAAATATGAGTTTGGCCAGAAAGGAAGCACCAGGAAAGCTGTGGACTGCAAAGATGGAGCTAAAAGGATCTCCATTGCTGGGAAGGAACCAGAGAATCAAAAGGATGGCCTGAGGGCATCACAAGAGGTGGCAGCTCTCCACCTTTTGCAGCCTCAGAATTGCAAGGGAGAGAGGCTTTGCCTTGAGAAGAAAGCCACAGAGACCCAAGTACCAGAATGGCGACAGCGGCCAAACCAGGTTCCAAAATGGTGCCAGCATAGAGAATATGTTTTTTGGAATCAGGGTCAGACTTTGTCTCAAAAATGAAAAAGAAAAATTAGTGAAAAAAGTCTTTATCTTTTTGTGATTCATGTCTCGCCTTTAGAGATGGAGAAGTAGAGATGACTGTCAAGGCTTTTAAGTTTCTTGCATTTATGCAGACACTAGGGAAAGAAATTAGTTCTGCTTGGGGGAGTGTGATAGACTCATGACAGAGACATTTGAGCTAGACTTTGATGGATGAGTAGGAGTTCTTCAAGATGGTAAGAGCATACTAGGTAAAGAGGACAATCCTCCAACAAACCAAATATATTTCCTTTTTAGGGATTAAATGCCTTGAGCTGAGAGAAGAACGCAGAAGTAATGCTGTAGCACCTAGCGGTTACCTAGGGTGCATTACATGCCTGGTCCTGTAAGTCTACTTTACCTGTGAGGCCGACACTACCAGCTCCATATTTCAGTTTAGAAAACAACTGAGAAAGGTTTAATTTTCCAGAGGTGGTATTGCTGCGGAGATAACTTACAATATCTATGCCGCGTTTGAATGCTAGGTAAGAAACTTAAAGACTGTTGGTGTACAGCAGGGAGCCATTGAGGGCTTTGTCCTCAGATGTGGGTATACAGCATCGGTTCTCAACCTGTGAGTCTCGACCCCAGTAGGGATCGAACGACCAAAACATAGGTGTCGCTTAAAGCCATCAGAAAATGTTACTTATTTGGAATTACAGTTTTGAAGTAGCCACCAAAATTATTTTTTGGTTTGGGGTCACTACAACATGAGAAACTGTATTTCAGGGTCACGGCATTAGAAAGGTTGAGAACCACTGGTGTACAGGGTAGATTTAGAACCCCAAGTGGAGGGAGGGCATTGTGTCCTCTTCAGTAACTTCTTGGAGGTCTCAGTTTTATCCTTGGGTGGAGAAACCTGGAGGGGCACAAAGAAGACATGAACAGAGAATTGACTAATCTGTCAGGCTTGCAAAACAGAGACTAAGGCAGGTAGTGCTGCCCAAGGATAGCCAAGAGCTGCGTCATCACCCAGGCATCAGGAGGTCACCGGGGCCAGAAAGGCCAAACAGGAGAGGTGAAAAGATTGGAGGCCTGTACTTGTACTTTTTTTTTTTTTTGTCATTTTGAGACAGGGTCTCGCTATGCATTTGAGGCTGGCTTTGAGCTCACTTTTGTAGCCCAGGCAGGTCTCAAGCTCGCACCAATCTTCATGTCTCAGCCTCTTGAGTGCTGGGATTATAGGTGTGTGCCATCACGCCCAGCTTGTACTTGCTTGTACTTCTGCAAGCAATGGTCTTCGTTCTTTCGAACCAGTTTTTACCCGTGTGTGTGTGTGTGTGTGTGTGTGTGTGTGTGTGTGTGTGTGTGTGTGTGATTTTTGAGACCGGGTCTCGCTATGCAGTTCAGGCTGCCCTTGAGCTCATTTTGTAGCCCAGACTGGTCTCGAGCTCACAACGATCCTCCTGCATCAGCCTCCCAAATGCTGGGATTATAAGCATGTGCCACCATGCCTAGCCTAGTTTTTGTAATTTGAAATAATCTGAAAACATCTTTTAAGATCATGATAAAGGTACTAAGGAGGAAAATGGTGTTCCTTTGCTTCTGTGGGAAAGATTGTGTCAGTGTCACCTCTTGGCCCTGAAGAATGTGGAAGTGGAACAGGCATGAATGACATCAAGAGGCCACTTCTTGCAGAATCTCTGCCACAGAGTCATCCAACTTTGCTTAAACCCTTTGGCGGGAATGCAGCCCAGTTGTTCACAGGAAGTTTAGGCAGATGTTACTTAGCAGAGTTTTTCTCCTTGCAAGGGAGAATTCACATCCCATCATGCAGCTTCTATACGTTTCTTCCCCTTAAACAACTACAGAACTAGGGGCCCTATCCGTGGGGCCCCACCCATGCAATCATATTTGATGCTCACAGCTCTTCTCTGGAGTGAGTAGTCACATATTTGCGCTGAATAAATAAATGAGGCAGCTGGAGATTATGGCCTAGCCCATGAGCTTTTTGGCTATCTTACGCACCAGCGCTTGGCATGCCTGATTTGCATGTTTTACAGAGGAGGCATTGTAGTACCAGAGCCAGCTGACTTGAGTTTCAAGTCTGGTTCTACCACTTTCTGATAACAAGACCTTGGCCAAGTTAGGCTGCCTCTCTGAGCTGCGGTCTCCCCTTCTTCTATAAAACAGGAATAAAGTTCTGTACCTCTGAGCCCTATTGGAATAGTCATTGCACATCATCATAAGTGTTTAGCCTAAACTAAGTGTGCCATGAATGTGTAAAGGAAGACTGCTTTTCCTGTCCTGGTTCAAATAAAATTTCAAACTCTTTGGGCAGTGTGATGTTTACTTTTGTTAAATTTTCTTACAGGAGTTCAGTTTCATTGTATCCATTCAAAAGGTTTACTTTGGAACTTAATTCCATCACTTATCTTTTTAGGTGTCCCATAATCATGCATATCATTTTGATTCTGAAAAGGTAAGTTGTTTTAAAAGTCATGAAAAGATATCAGGAACTTAAGTTATTTCCATTTTAAGAGATTTGGCTTTATTAATAAACATTGCCTGCCACCTTGCTACTACATTGGGACTGAATTTTGGAGTTTTTTCTCCATGTAGCAGTGTGATGATTTGAAATCTGGCATTGAAAGGAGCTATTCCATGGAATCTCTTTTATCCACTTATTCTTCTGATGTTCTGTCTGAAAGGAAAGTATATTATTTTCATCCTGAGAAATCTGCCACTTTGAGGCGTTTTTGCACCTTGACTGAAGTGGAGGCCCTTTGATACATGCTCGCTTATGTGTTCGCGTGCATTGTGTCTGCCAGCCCGAGCTGTCAGAGGCCTCAGATCCAGGCAGGAATTTTTGCTGTTACTGGCACATGGCTCGGTTCCATTTGTAATGGAACTCAGTTTCATTTATAATGAAATTGTGGCTGTTGGTGGAATGACATGTTACTGGTTGCCGTATCTGTTGAAATTCAGTTCATGTGGGGTTCTTGGGTTCATCTTGAGCGTTTACCATTGTATCTTTTAGTTGAAAAACTACAGATCAGGTAAAATGTATAAATTCAGAAAAGAAGAGCTGTTTTTTAGGGGCTGGCTAGATGGCTCAGAGGCATAGGCACCTGCCTGGCAAGCGCAAGGTCCCAAGTTTGATCCCTGGTACCAAAAAATGAAAAAAGAGAAAAATACTTATAAATTTTCTTCATAGTTTTTTTTTATGATATCTTCCTCAGTATAGATACAGTGAAAATGTGTATGTGTGTGTGTGTGTGTGTGTCTATGTGTATGTATATGTGCATGAGCTCATGCCTTAAGGTCTTTTCATATCTTCTCTTCAGTTTTCATCTAATATCACATTTCTCCAAAGAAAAAGTCTTTTACTACTGTTTATTTCCATTTTTCCCCAGTAGCATCCACTATCCATTTCTTAGCAACTTCTCTGGACATTAACCACAGAGGAACGCAAGATCAGACATGGTGGTCAGGGTATCTCTGGTTATGATCCTGATGTTTTTCTACAATTAGCAATGAGTCATTTGGGAATGATGGATTATGAATTTTGTATGTCTCCTGTCCATGGTGCTGTTGTGATTTTTGCTAAGTTAGGTACTCTGGTAAATCGTCCTTCCTTCCTTCCTTCCTTCCTTCCTTCCTTCCTTCCTTCCTTCCTTCCTTCCTTCCTTCCTTCCTTCTTTCTTTCTTTCTTTCTTTCTTTCTTTCTTTCTTTCTTTCTTTCTTTCTTTCTTTCTTTCGTGCAGGATCTACAGGGACTCACTTTGTACATCAGACTCAGTGATCTGCCTGTGTTCAGCCTCCCAAGAGCTGGGATTACAGGTGTGCACCACCACATGTGCCCTGGGGGCGGGGCTGGCATGACAGGCCCAGGGAATCAAACCCCAGCCACTGAGTCTGCCTAAGCAGGTGCTTTAATCCGTGGAGCTATTTGGCAGGCCCTTGGGCACTATTTCTAGAGCAGTGTGTTCTGTATGTGGAAGCACCCATCATTTTGCCTCAAAATGAGTTTATTTTTATTTTTTATTTTTGTATTTTTAACGAAGGGTCTGCAGAGTATCCAGGTCTCACCGATAGATCAGACTCGTAGTGATCCGCCTGTGTTCAGCCTTCCAAAAGTTAGGATTACAGGCACGAGCCACCATGCCCAGTCTCAATACATAGATTGAGATAGAACCCCAGGCCTGCTTGGAGGTGCTTTAATCTGCTGAGCTATTTGGCTGGCCCTGCCTCAACATTAACTAAATCTAAGGGCAAAAAGTTTTGAATGTCCTGACTTGTGGCAGGAAGTATTTGCATTAGATAACTCCAGTTTTAATGGCTTAAGTTCTAAAAAATTATATTCAATGTTTGCCATTTAAGTTTTTCTCTCAATAAATCCCACTTAATCCAATAAATTGACTTCTTTAAAAGCATATGTTCTGTCACATAGGTGAGCAGTGTTTGGGCATAGATGGGGCACACAAAGGGGCAATTTGATATTTTGAGAGGATTTTTTTCTTAAAAGATAATCTTTGATGCTGTTGAGGATGTGATGTGATAAACATTGTTTATTAGCCGGGCGTGGTGGCACATGCCTGTAATCCCAGCACTCGGGAGGCTGAGGCAGGAAGATCAGTGAGAGTTTGAGACCAGCCTGGGCTACATGAGCTCAAGGCCAGCCTGAAACTGCGTAGCAAGAACCTGTCTCAAAAAAAAAAAAGAAAAAGAAAAAAAATTGTTTATTGCTAGGAATGGAAGGATAAATTGATACCATAATTTGGAGTGTAATCGTAACCTGTTGTTTCACTGTTAGAAGTATATCCAAGCCGGGCGTGGTGGCGCACGCCTGTAATCCCAGCACTAGAGAGGCTGAGGCAGGAGGATCAGTGCGAGTTCGAGACCAGCCTGGGCTACAAAAGTGAGCTCTTTAAGGCCAGCCTCAACTGCATAGTGAGACCCTGTCTCAAAAAGACAAAAAAAAAAAAAAAAAAAAAGTAT
>PVJA010051991.1:0-12592 GCA_004027025.1 Myocastor coypus
GGAGGAAGGGAGGGAGGGAGGGAGGGAGGGAGGGAGGGAGGAAGAAAGAAAGAAAGAAAGAAAGAAAGAAAATCAACATGGTATCAGCTTTTGCTAGTCTGTGAGGTGGGAAAAAATAAAGTCTTGACTTGCAGTTTGAATTAATTACCTAAATTTTAAAGTCAATATTTTTTGAAAACCCCAAATATAGTATGACTCCCACATAAAGTAGTAATTAGACAACTTAAGTGAGTAAAATTTGAAGAGGGCTATGTGCTCACCCGACCATAAGCCTCACCCAAGAAAGCTGTCACCTGACATCTCCATAGGATGAACAAATGCTATAAAAGTGTAGGTCACCCTCATAATCCTGATTTAATCAATATGTCGCATATATTATAATTCCACACTGTACCGCACCCACGTGAGATCACTATGCACCAGTTAAAAAGAAAAGCATGCAAGGGAAGAGATCAATTCAAAGCGCAGGTGGTTCCAACCCCGCAGCTGGCTTCCCTCACCGCACTGTTCTGCTTTCGTGTCCCTGTCTCTGCCAATGCGGAAGACGCCGCCTCAGGTGGAGCAGGGCCAGGGACACAGGTGCACGTGGTGGCGTTGCACAGGAGCTGCTAGGGGGTGGGAAATGCCTGGGGGGGGGGGTGTCCGCTCCGTGCACAGCTGAACAATGGACAGTGCACCCGGGTGGCTCCCCTAGCACCGTCAGAACACCCCAGAACTAGATTAGTATGCTGAGATGTAAAAGGCTTAAATGAACACCTTCTAGCATTGCCAGTTCTGCCAATAATCCACTGTGATTATGGAACGCTGGATTATATATACACCTGCTTTCTCTTAGTTCAGTGAGAAGAAATGTTTTGGTATCAATAATGATTAGAAAAATTATCACGTCTACACTCTGTGCTCCGTATAACTACTAGGACAATAATATGCATTGTATCAAATACTGGGAATGTACTACTAACGTGTTTTGAAACTGTCACATTATTTCTTATGAAATGCAATAAAAAAGTATTCACTCTTAGAAACAAACAAACAAACAAAATGAGCACCCCGAAGCTAGAGCGCCGCTCACCGCTGAGCCAGTAGTGCTCGGAAATGTCGGTCCTGATGTAGTGGTGGTCGTGCGCAGGCCCCAGGGACCGCGTGAACGCGGTGTCCTTGCCCAGGAAGTCGGACGCCGTTCCGGAGTACAGGTATTCATCTGCAAGAGGAACTCAGGCTCCTGAGGCGGCTCCAGGCGCCCGGGACCCCAGGACGGCGCCCCAGGCCAGGCTGCTCCACGAACTCCACCTCCAGAGCTTGAGAACTGAGCATACATGCTGTACAGCCATCCGAGGGAGAGGCAGCATGGCGCCTGCCCGCACACCGGAGCGCTTGGCCCGAGACGTGCGTGCGCTGGCTGCACCTCCCAGGGCTCACTAGGGAGAGGAGGCGGAAGGAGGAGGAAGGCAGGGGAAGAGAAGAAGGGGAAGAGGGGAGAGAGTAGGAGCAGGGGTGGCGCAGATGGGAGGAAGGGTGAGGGGCCTGGAGGGGAGAAGAGGGCGGGGTCCCCGGGCCTGCGGGACACAGGGCCGCAGGGGCTCTGCGCAGCGGGCAGTCCCTCTGAAAGCTAAGGCTACTGCTGCTGAAGAGCTCAATGGTCCCCCACGTTAGGTTACAGTTCAAGGAGCCTCTAACCTAGCTAATATCTGCAGAGCACCTGCGTTTCTTTAACGGCTACCTACGAAAATAAAAGTACTCTGTTCTGTCATTATAGTTTAACGTTGCTTTGTATGAGACGTGGTTAAAAACTCCAGTTCGTCTCATGGTGACTTGCTCAACAAGCCTCTCACTGCACTGTCGGGGACAACTCAACCTGAAAATGACAGCGGGTGACTTCTCCAGGACGCAAATCCTCTGTGGGAGAATCTGGCTGCGGAGGAGGTGCAGACACCCACGGCCCCCTCCTCTCAGGATACTTCTACAAAGCACCTCGGAGAAAGGGCAGCACTTCACCGGGGATGAAGTTTTAAAATTGACCAACATAGGTGCATGATCACTAAAAGCATCCTCAGGAAGTTTGGCAAGAATAAGAAGAGGCAAAGCATCATTTTGAGATACACAACATCCCAAACATTCAAATACGCTGTCAGGAAAATATGGTGTATGTCAAGCTAGAAATTGGGTCTGACTATTCAATTTTAAACCGTCTTCCTCGTATCTAAAATCACTTTGGGATTCCTAAGCCGTGCCACCGAGGCCCAGGTCAAACCTGTTGCTTTTGGTGCACGAGGCGTCAACTCCACTCCATAGGAGAGTCATGAACCAGCTATTTGGTTTGCTGAGAAAGACAAAGTCAGCTGGAGGATTCTCAGAGGCCACAGAGACACGCAGGCTCTCTCTTCAAAGCAATGCTCTTGCCAAGGGAAGATTAAAATGTCACGGTGGTTTGCTCTTAGCGTCTGTTCAAACATTTAATAAACAAGTCACTTAAAAAGAGACTAAAGTCACCAGCCAGCAACAAAAGAGGTGCTGAGCAGGGCTGTGGCTCGGGCGGCACTGCTGAACACGGCAGACCACACCGTGTTGCCTCCTGTGCACACAACGGACTCCTGCTGTAACTTAAGCTATGTCCAGGGGACTTTTTAAAAAGAGAATTGGGCTGGGGTGATGGCCTGAGAGGTCTAAGAACCAGCGTAGCAAGCGCAATGGCTCAGGTTCGGTCCCCAGTACCAATGTTGTGCGGACCCCGGAATCCCAGGCATGCTGTGCTGGCCCTGAAGCTGGACATGGTGGTGCATGCCTATAACCCTAATGCTGGGGAGGCTGAGACAGGAGGATTACTATGAGTCCGAGCTGCACAGTGAGACCTTCTACCAAATAAAAAAAGAGATAAAAGATTAAAAATAATTGAAAAGAGAGAATTGAAGGACACGTGGAAATAGAGAAGAAGGTCTGGGGGCAGGGCCGAGGGAGTGAGGCAGCCTTCCAAGCAGGTACCAGCTGCCCACAAGTGTGAGCTCCAGGCACTGCAGACACAGACGGGTAAGCAATATATGCTTGAAAAAGACACATGCCAGTGCGAGGAGACTTAGGGCTCACCGACCTTTCTGTGACCACGAAGCTGGGGCCAACAGACCAGAACACCACTATCTGTGCCTCACGGTTCATTCACTTTGGTTACTGATTGATGAGCTTACAGGTCTGCCACATTTAACATCTATACTGACCGAAGAGCACAGGTCTGGCTAAGAAAATCCCTGTGTGTAAGTGCAAAATTCTCACGTGAGTCAACAGGAACTTTGCGGGAAAGACCCCAGGCAGGGCCGCATGTAGGAGGCAGGTTGAGGCCGGAGGCTGGGCTGGGTTTCCCTGAGGAGAGCTCTGCAGGCGGAGGGACCCCTCTCCTGGCAGCAAGGTGGGCAGGGAGCCTCTCTGGTCTGCTCGCACCCTTCCTAGAAGGCGTCTATGGCAAGGTCAATGCATGCTTGAGCTTACCCGTCATTACAGAAGCGAAAGCCTGCTGAGGGTCAAAAGGGCACTTCAGTCGGCCGGACTCCAGGCTGTGTGTGTCCAGTTTGAAGGTGACTTCCTGTCATGAGAAATGTTAATGCATGGAGACCATTGATACTGTCAAAATCTGCAAAAACCCAGGTGACAAAACACACAGCATTCCGGAAAACCTTGCAGAGCTTGTAGCACGAGCTTCAGGCGGCATCCGGGGCTTTGGCCAGGGCAGTGCCTGGAGAGGTTCAGCCAGCAGGCTTGGCTCCTGGCTGCCTAGTGCTGATGGACCATGGCGGACCCCAAAGTCACTACCAAGCCCGCGCACGCGCGCGCACACACACACACACATGCATCTGCTCCTCTGGGAAACGAAGTTTGCAAGCCTCGCAGAACCAACTTCCTCTTCTGAGGACTACGTTTACTATAATATTTATGCTTTCAGGATAATCATGGTGATTTGTGTAACCAAACAGTTGCCCCTGCGCCAGACTGCCTCAAGCCCATGGCTTTGTTTTAAGCCTCAGGACATGAAAGCGCTCTAAGTCAGGCAGTTAATTTGCAGAGCTGTTGATACATGTGGGCAGTAAAAGTGCTCTGCGTCGCTCTGCCCTTGTGGAAGCTCCGCGCACATTAAAGCCGCACAGTTACTTTGGCTGCAACATCTATTTTTGTAGTAGTGGCCACAGACAGAATGACATTGGCAGACTTTTAATATTCAGGAAAAAATAACATCTTGTGTTGAACTTTCCAAGAAAAACATGAATGCATAATAAATGCAGCCGCAGGAGCCCGGTGCTCTGAAGTCCCGGCGGCGACTCTCCCATCCAGCACGCAGGCAGGGGCCTCGGCTGAGCATTCAAAGGAAGCCGGCATGGCCCAGCTCCCTCTGGATGGAGCAGCAGCTGTGAAGCCCAACGGGCACACGCACCTCCCCTGAGGAAGGGTCAGTCCCACTGCGTATGCAGGGAACGAGTGTGGGACCAAAGCTGCGGAGGTCTCTGATCATCCGTCACATGATGCCACCATCTGGGATCGACTCTGTTCTCCTGAACAGTGGCTGTCATCACTAAAAGACAGGGGCCGCAATTCCAATTGCTGGATGAGGAAGACACAGCCTGTGGTTTTAGAAATATACTGCATTACCTGGAATCATGTCACGCCACAGCGAGACAGCGCTACCTCAGATCTGGCGGCTCCACGCACCTCAGTCTTGCACCAGAAGACTGATAGGGTAGTGGTGTTAAGAACCCCACCTTTGTGAGCATGGCACTGGGAACAGAGAAGGCCGCACACCCGGATCATGGCACACGTTGCTATAAAGCATGGGCTGGGGGCTGAACTCAGACTGCCTCCGCCATAGTGTTCTTCACTAATTTGGTCTTAGGATTTCCCAGTCATGGATCTAAAAATGCACTGAAGCCGGTGTACAGACTCTCCTTGACCAGGTAACATGACTGAATCCAGAGCCTTTGGTCTGAACATCCAACAAATGTGATGATGCCAGAACCTCCCTGTGAGAGTGACCAGGAGGCTGCACATGGGGCAGCTGCGCAACTATGGTCAGGATGGAGATGGGCTAAGAAAACCCTGCTGGCGTCAGACCCTACTCTGACTTGTTAAGGAAGCACTGTTTACTACAAAGTGGCCGGAAGGGCGGCATCTGAGACGACTGCCCTGGGAAGCTGGAGAGCCTCTGCAAGGACCTCCCGGCACACACACGCACAGCACTACAAGGCCTCTTCACTTGTGTGGACTTGCGCTTTAAACCCTTAGAGAAGCCTGAAGCATTGTTACTTGTGTCTCTCCCAGTCACCTTGAGAGATGGTTACAACAAGAAAGTGTGGGAGAAGCTCTGGAGAGCCTAGCAGGCCCTGAGATAAACTCAAGGGCAGGACCCTCTGCACCCTGAAACTCCAACTGCATGAGGTTTTTCCCCCTGGAAACTCGCTAGGCCTGGTCCCTGACACACACAGCACCTGGTTGAGTGGCACAAACCAAAATGTAGAGATGAGAAGAGGCCGGCGGGTGGGACGGCAGCAAGCTACTTCCCCGCACTTCTCTTGAATTCTGGATCCAGTGGCTGGGTGCATGGAGTGACCTGAGCATGGCCTCCTGGATGTGGCCTCCTGGGCGTGGCCTCCTGAGCGTGGCCTCCTGGGCGTGGTTTCCCGAGCGTGGCCTACTAGGTGTGGCCTCCTGGGCCTGGCCTCCCGAGCATGGCCTCCCAAGCATGGCCTTCTGTGTCTGATGCACAAGTGCAGTCACCAGCTCCTTGTTCCCCACAACGTGTCACGGCTCCTGCATACAGCCAGGCAGCACTGCCCACTGCCAGCTCTCGGTTCCTCTCAGCTCTCCCTCCCCTGGCCTGCAGTAGCCCAGCAGCTGCTGCCAGCCCCACCCCTGCAGCAGCTTTCCTACTGGTAACGGAGAGCAAAGCCTGCTGAGCTGCAGAGGACTGCGATCTCTGGAGCACGGATACCTTTTGGAGGCTACTCACCTGGCAGCAGGCCTGCTCCTGGTCACCTGTCCTCCTGACAGCTGACACTCACCCTCTTCACAGCCCAGCCCCCCAGAATTTTCCTGTGCAGGGAAACTTGTAAATTTGACTGCCTGGGGCTTCTTCACAGTCCCAAGCCCAGCAATTAGCGCCATTTAAATTCCCTTTCAGCACTTAGCCAGTTAGAGCACTTCTTTGTTTCCCTGGCAGGTGGTGCAGTTGGCCTTTAGCCTGGGCCCCCACACCCCCTGGGTGTGGGGCTATCTCTCATAATTGCACCCTGTGGGAAGCTATATACCACCCCTCATCAAAGCTGGGAACCTATACACCATCCCTCATCAAAGCTGGGGAGAACATTACACCAGCAGCAAAGAATGACCACAGGGCTGTCCGGTCTCCCCATGGTTCCAATATTTAACTTTCAAGCATTTCAGTCCCGGGCAGTTTGGTTAGGGAGGGAGATCTAGGTAGCAGGGCTGTGGGTTTGGTCTCCGCAGGAATGGCAGGGACTGGATCCCTGCCGGAGGTGGGACTCCAAGCACCGCCTGCATGCTGCGGTGCCTGCGGTTGGTGACAAGGACCCCAAGTCAGTGCACACTGGCACAGGGTGTCGATGGGGCTCAAGCGCCGCCTCGAGGCACACCTGCACACAGAGCAGGCCCCCACCGCACAGCAGGGCAGGGCATTCGTTAGTCCGGTGAATTTGGAAACACAAGTTTTTCCCTCTGAGTGTTGCAGTGCTCTGGCCTGTGTATCATGAAACTCATCTTAATAAGAGTTTGGGGAATTCCTGGGAACAGCCTAAGTAGTGTGCGGAGTAGACCACGGTGGAGAGAACAGGCCAAAGGGCTCGCTATTAGTTAAATGTCTGATCTGGCCCCGTGTCTCGTTTCGCAAGAAGCGTGGTGCTATCAGGAATGAACTAATCTCAACTAACACACCCTTCAGTTCCACCATGTTAGTCTGGTCCAACAGAAACAATGAGTTCAGTGTAACAGTGACTGTCTGTGTGTGTTTAAGAAAATCACGAGCATCCTCTCCTCAGCACCCGCTAGCATGAAGCCACACGGCAGGCCAGAGTTACTGCATGGAAAAAACAGAATTGTATATGATGCAATCCTATCATGAAATCTAACGGGAAATGGGTTGTTACCGCTAGCAGGACAACCGCCCAGATTTAGTTAAGAAGAAAACTCAAGGAAATTATTGTGAGATACACACAGAACCCACAGAAAAGAAGCACTTTTTTTTCACCTTTCACACTATTAATTTTGAGTGGCCCAATAAAACTTTTAATAGGAAAATTTATTAGGTGAGTAAAATGTGCCCTCAACTGATAGTGTAGAGTGGCTAGAGTCACGCGTCCGCCGACTCTTTCAGCTCTCATATTCAAGTACCTGCTTTGTGTTACAGACATCCCATGAGGAAGCAGCCTGCGTCGCTGTGTTTCGCTCACCAGGCCACGTTAATTACCTCCTTGTGGAGTCCCAGGTCAATGTAGCCACACATGGGGTGGAAGGCTCCGGTCCCACACACGTAGACGTGAGTCCTGTTGTAGGGCTGGAGCACCCTGATGAAGTTCGCGCATTCCGTCTGCGGGACACAAAACGCAGAGCATTAGCCGGTGATTCGGGTTGTAAAGGATTAGCGTGCATGCTATCGGATTTTCCAGCAGCGAGGAAAACTGAGAAAACATGAAAGGGAGTTACGGGAGCAGCCCACACACCCCACTTCACCGAACACCGGGACACGTGCAGAAAGGTGGCTCTGAGTGCTGACATTCAAGCTCTGGCTAGAGCTAGCGTGCGGTGGTCAGGCTGCCACAGCACCGTCCCCACTGAGAGAGCGAGTGGCCCCTCCCCAGCACACGGAGCCAGTGCCCCCTGTGCTGCCGTCACCCCGTGATCTCCTCACGTGGGCCCTGCGCCAGATGTGTGGCCCTGAAGCGGTGGCCTGTTCTTGCTGACAGAAATGCCCACCGTGGGCTTCCACTTAGCTGCGGACACTGCAGGGCCTTTAAGGAAAAGGTGCTTCCTGCTGATTCGGAGTGTCCTCTGCTCCCGCCGTTGACGGCTTCCTGTGGCCCGCAGAGCTGGGACGGGCTCTTGCGCCCGTTCCTCCTGCGCATGCCTCCCTGGCAAGGTCACGGTTTCTAGCACACTGCTGCTTTCCATCCCCATCTGTAGGCAGCAGCTGTCTTCCAGGGCCTCTGCTCTCAGAGCTGCGGGTCAGGTGCAGCCCACCTGCTGTGACTGATGCTGCCTCGGTAGCTGCGTCCACTCCACTCAGAGTTGCTCTGACTGCTACCCGAGGAAACAGAGCCATGGGACACTGAACAATGACGCCTTATCCTGATCCTGAACTATAAGGTACCAGTATCCCAGCAGCCACTCTGATTGGAAGGTTGACGGCTCTCTGTAGATCTGCCAGAGATCTGGCGCCTAGCTCGACCCTCACCCTGCCAGCCTGCCATTGTACACCTAAGCTTTGTGGACCTACTCAGTGCATGCCAACCTACTCAGTGTCCTGCCCTCTCCTCCCTTGCACGGTGGGTCTCTGTCTCGGGCCCATGCAATGCCAGTCTGCTCCCAGAGGCCCACAGCAAAGTCCCCTTTCCAGAAGGGAAGATGCAGTGTCCTGTGGACAGAAGCCCCGGTCACTCCCACGCCACAACAGGCCTCACTCTCATCCCCAGGCTGCCTCTTGCCAACTCCCAGTCCAAGGTGTGTGACTTGTATGCCGAATGTATTCATGCCTTTGTATGTTCAGATAGGGGTTCATATGTTTGTTCTATGTACTCTTAAGAAAGCAAGCTATATAGTCAGTTTTCTGCTAAATCACCCAGCTTGACCAAAGCAGCCTCCCTGGGTGTCATGCCCTGCTGGTGTCACCCTCGGGGTGCTGCTCTGTGTCTGCACGTCCCAGCAGGGAGCATGCTCTCCTGAGGTGACATCAGCATGTTGGGAGTGGGCAGACACGGAAGGCAGAGGGAGCTGGGCCTGCATGGGGAATGGGACACTCAGCAGAGGGGAGAGGAAAGCTGGTGGCAGGAGAGCCGCAGCACAGTGGGGCTAAGGCTACAGGATGGACTCGCAGCAGGCAGTGGCCCCAGTGGCAGGTGGGGCGGGGGCAGCACGCGGCAGGTGGCCACTTTAGGGCTACAGCATCACTTCAGACTTTTAAAGTGTGGTTCTACCTAATGCCCACCAAATTTACATGGCTAAGAATAAACTCCTGCATTGCGCACTAGGAAATCAACAAAGTGCATCTCTGAGGGGTGAGGCTGTGTTAGGAGGAAAACAAGGCAGCCAGGAAGCCTTGGACTCATGGCAGCCACTCCGGAGGCCAGAAAACAAGCACCCGTCGCACCAAATCCCAGTCCTCAAGCTTTCCTAAGCAGGCTCTCAGTCTGCTGAGCTACCTCATCAGCTCTACCAAAGTGTACCCTTTTTTTTTTTGTTTGTTTTTGTTTTGTGGGACTGGGATTCAAACTCACGATCATGCACTTGCCAGGCAGGCACTTGTGCCATGGAGCTATCTCCCCAGCCCCCAATCAAAATGTATCTTGTTTTGTTTTGTTTGATCTAGTTTGACTTTAATACATGACCTAGCTGTGCAGTTCAGTCTGGCCTTAAACTCACTATGTAGCCCAGACTGGCCTTGAATTCGTAGTGATACTCCTGACAGTCTCTGAAATGCAGTACCACTTGACTTGCCTAGAAATACTTGCCAAGAGTAGCCAGCCCTCCAGAGAGACCTAGAGCCAGGTCCCTGCCCTGGGCCTGATCTCTTGAAGCCTATCTTTCCTCACGTGGGCCGGTTGAGAATGGGATGAAGTAGGGCGAGCCTTGAATTATCTGGCACAGAATACAGAATGGAATCAGCTCTGCTCAGTGAGCTTGGGGTGGGGGAGCAGACAGGCCTGGGGATAGTGTAGGGTAAAATCTGCGGTGCTAGCCATGGCCCTGAGGCCCGGAGCAGGGGTTTCTGCAGAGCACCTTACTACAGTGACGGTACAGTGACTGCCCTTTTAACTGAGGGCTTCGGTCCTGTAAATCTCACAGCCTAGGGGTAGTTTCTTTGTACAGACAAGCTTCCCTAGTTTCTCTTCAACAGCCTGGTGAATGATTAACCTGGTATTTCTCGCTCAGTGAGGAGTCTGCCCATTAGCGCTAAGCAATCCTCTGGGCCTGAGAAATGCCCTGCCCACGTGGCTTTTGCCCTTGCCCTGTAAGGTGGCTGATTTCTCCGTTATTTCTCACAGAGACCCAAATGACGAGGCAATGCAGTGCTGGTCTTGGAGCAAGGCTGAGCTTCCCCTTCTTGCCCTACTCTTCCTGAGGGGCGTGGCAGGAGGCCACCAAATCACAGCCCCAGCCTCTTAACTCTCTGAAGTCATGGAATGCCAGTGAAGTATTGTACATGCATCCATGCATGAATAAATAAAGGAAGCTGAAGTAACATTCAGAGAAAAAGTGTCTGCCAGGCCACTCAAGCTCCCCCAGAATGCCAGCTTCTCCCTGGATAGCTGCAACGATGCCAGCCCAGCAGCCCTGCCAGCAGAGCTCAGCTTTGCAGCGCCTGCCTGAAAGTCGCATTACCACTGCTGATGTGGGGCTCTGCAGGCTAACAGAGAGGCGGCTCTTATGAAGCCTGGCGTCTGCTTGTTCTCTCTCGTGGCACTGAGGCTGGTGGCTCAGCACATGGCACCACTGAACCACGCCGTCTGCTCCCTGAGATCTGTTCTTGCTTTCACTGTTTTGCAAAATTTGTGATAATAATCCAACCTTTCTGATTAATCACCAGATGAAGATTTCAGTCAGAATCTTGCATGGGAGCAGCTACTTCAGCCTGAGGATATCTACCAGGATTTAATAAATTGCTAGTGATTGAAAATAAATATGTAGAGGCCAGGGAGATAGCTTCATGGAATAAGTGCCTGCCTGGCAAGTGAAAGGTTGGGAGTTTGAACCCCAGTCCCACCAAAAATAAATAAATAAATAAATAAACAAGCATGTAGAAATCTAAATGTCACATTTATCTTTAAAAGGACAATCAAGCGAGGTGGGTGGCACATGTGTATAATCCCAACACTCAGGAGGCTGAGACAGGAAGATCACAGCGACTTCAAGGCCAGCCTGGGCTACACAGTGGAACTTTGCCACAAAAGGGAAAAAACAAAACAAAAAAAAAATTATTTTTAAAAAAAGCATACATGAGAGCATGATCTAACAGTACAAAATTTTACAGCAAAATATCAGGCTGTAGTAGTAGATGTGCAAAAGAAGGCATCTTGAAGAAGAACAATTAAGAGACATTTCTATTTAAATATTTTAAAGCCTATCTAAAGTAGGGTAACTAAGGCAGAATGCTTTGCTGATTTTTGTAACACAGGAAAATAATGTTGTTTTAGTATACACATACAGCTCAACATAAAATATATCAGCATATGTGCATGTTTTATAAACCTCTAAGTAGAAATAACAAGCAAACACCAGACTAAAATTAAAATTAAAATTAAAATACTACTTGCAATTGTACGCAATATTTAGTATTTATAGTGAAGGAATTTCTAGCTCAACAACAAAAATATTTTTTCACTTGTTGTCAGAGATTAAATTCTTCTATTCATTGCTACGTGTTCACAGTGAATAAACTCTGTGTTTGGAATCCAGAATTAGCAGGGGGCCTGGGAAGCGGTACCCTCGTAGCCACGTGCTGCTCGCTAGCATGTGTGCGGTGTAAAGCTCTTGGAGGTCCAGTTAGCAAGCCGTGTGCGCAGCCTACACGTCCTCAGCTAGCAGGAGCCTGTCCGGTAGGCACGGCCCTGCAGCACACACGCAAGAGACTGCTGGTGCAGCTTCGGCCGGAGTGTGGCCGGGCACCCCTGGGTGCGGGGCGGGGTGGGCAGCACGCGAAGGAAGCCAGCGCAGCCAGGGAGGCTGATAGGCAAAAGGGACTTAACAAAGTGAGGAAAGTGCTCCCGAGGGTCCGGTGCCTCGGGGCGGGTATGTTATAGCGGAGGCATTTACCCGCGCGGGACTCCGTGCTTTTTTCTGTTTTTTTCTTTCTTTTTTTCTTTCTTTCTTTCTTTCTTTCTTTCTTTCTTTCTTTCTTTCTTTCTTTCTTTCTTTCTTTCTTTCTTTCTTTCTGTCATAATTGACAAATTTTCTACAATACTGGCTTTTGGACTTCTGTAAAACGTTACAAGAAAGATAACAATCGCAAAGTTTGTGTTTTAGCTGGAAAGCCTTTTGCGATGGTCTGCTCCCTGCCCTCAAGCTGTCTCTACCTCCAGAGCTGCTGACCTGCGGTGGAGAGGGAGGATTTCCTCAGTGACCTCGAACAGCACCTTGCAGTCCCCGAGGTCAGCGGCGGCGCTCTGTGCCACGAAGAGGGACACTCCCCCATCTCTGGCTCCAATCCACGAGCGTTTCTTGTTATAAACAACCACTCTTATGGTTGTGTGGTACCTCTTTTCAGAACGGACAGTCTTCCGAAGCACCTGCTCATCACGCTAAGGAGGCAGGCAGCAATTGGAGGCGGAGGAGGAGGGAGTGGGGGAGGGGGAGGAGGAGAGGGGGAGAAGGAGGAGGGGCAAGGAGGAGG
>PVJA010051992.1:0-12578 GCA_004027025.1 Myocastor coypus
GCTTACATCCTGTCTCATGAATATCCTATCATTCATGATGCTATAGAGCCTTTGTAATTAGCTGTTTAAAGGGACCATAACAGGGAATACAGTTTTAGGAAACAAAACAAAACAAAGCAAAACATGATACAAAACTTTAATTTTGAGGGTCGGAGGCAGGAGAATCATAGTTTAAGCCACACACGGGGAACTCTGCAATTTAGAAGCTCCTATCTCCAAATAAATGGCTGGAGCCTGCAAGCAGGCGCAGGGTCCGGGGGTGCGACCCCCAGGCCTGCCATGCTTGCCCCAGCCCCTGTGCCTGCTTACAGATGTTTTAATCCATTGAGCTATTTGTGAGTGTTGACTATAATGTAATCCCCTTGGGGTTAGTTTGAATTTGATACCCATAGGGTTTTTTGTTGTTGTTGTTGTTTAAATCTTAACAGTGGAACCAAACTTAAAAAAAAAAAAAAATTGCTGTTTTCCCTAGAGGGGACTAGAATTGGGGGAGATACACATTATGAAAAGAACACAAAATTATAAACAGAAAAGGAATCACAACACACGATTTCATCTAAAAGCTAACAGTGTCCTTCACAGAGCAAACATACCATCCTCATCACGCAATTCAGAACATCGCACAATGATTATTTTAATGATGGTTTTAATTAATGGCCTGCCATACTGTACCATTTCGGCAAAATGCTCGCTGATTGGCTCTTCATAGGATGATGATTGTGTATGTAACATCATCTTGTGTAGAGAGAATAGAAAGATGAGTCATTCTTGCCTGGCCTTGGCTCCCTCTGTGGCCTGCACCATAGACTCTTTGGGACCTCTTAAGAATGCTTGTGCTTGAGCTATTCCGTGCACCCACTAAAGCGGCACTGCTGAGACCCTCACGTTGTCTGAGAGCCACAGTCGCAGAACAGAAGCTAGCAATTTGATTTGTATTATCAATGGCTTGGGCGAGTGATTTATACCAGCGAGGGATAGTGAAGCTCCATTCTCGTTAGTTTCACAGTTCACCCCTTTTGCTTTTTCATGTGAATTAGAACATTGAATATCTGTGTGCTGTCAGAACGGAGGCTTAGGAGGGAATCGACGAGTTACTGATGACAAAGCTTCAGCCCAAGGACCTAGAGAAAGCTTGGGCTTTTGCTTCCATTTTCATTGCATTTGAAATGATTTTTTGCTGGCTTAGGTAGCATCCTTACAATCTGCACGACATCACAGTATGAGAAACATTAATCTTAGGATGTCACTGTCTTTTGAGACTCCTCTAGGAACTGTAGCTAAGGCTGAGTAAAGCCAGCCTAGTTAGGTTTCCAAGTCTTGGCATTATGGTTCCTTAGAGAATGACCACAGTGAGTCTTGATACCTTTCTAGCTGTGAGTGCTGAGCTTTGCCAGCTCATATTCTGGCCGCATTCCTGACTGTGATGATTTATGGAGATGCAGGGGACCCCAGGAACCCCAGAAGGGCTTAGGTCATAGGCAGAGCTCTTCTCTCAGGCTAGTTGAAGATCTATAAAAAAATGGAATTTAGTCTGAATGTGAAGATGAGGACATGGAGCCAGAGCTAGTCTTTCCCCAGAGATATTTATTGAGTGTCTACTAAGGCCATGCTAGGGGTGGAGATTGTTTCTGTTATTATTGCATAGTAAAAACATATTTTACAACTTCCTGGCAAAAACAGCCATTCTCTCATGCTCAGGGATTTTGGAGAGAGGAATTCGAACATGATAGAAGAGCTTGTGCCTGTTAGACCTCGTCTGGAAAGATGAAGATGGGAAAGAATGTGATGTCGGAGGTCAGAATGATCTGGAGGTGACTTAACTTACATGGAGGCCTTACAAGCTCAGCTGGGCTACTAGCTGCAGCCCATCATGGAACTTTTCCCCATGGACTCTCCATCCAGCATAGTTTGGGTTCTAACCACTGAGTTCTAAGAGCAAATATTCAACAGAACAAGGAAGGATGCATAACCCTCAATAGCCTAGCTTTACTTGATATCACTTCTAGACTATTCTGTGAAGGCATATCCACTTCCATGATAGGGGAGTGGGTAGACTTTAAAAACAGTAAGTAGAAAAGGAGAATCTTGTTATGGTCAGTAGGGCAAGTATCTAGCAGGGAAATAGTCTTGCCTGAATTAACCAGTGAGTGTGTGTCAGGCCTCTGTAGTGTGCTAGATAGAGTCTGTCTGAAAGATTCAAAGAAAAGATGGGTGTACTCCCTGACCATGGAGCTTGCCATCTGGTGGGAGAAATGGACAAGAAAAAGTTGTGTTGATACATGATGTGATGCTAGGTCCAAAAAAACAAGTGGGATAAAGGGGTGGAGAACAGCAGAAGCAGAGAAGACCTCACTCCTCAGACATCTTCTCAACAAGGGGGAGAAAAAGCATCGGGCCCAGAGGCAGAGCTGTTCTTGGCATGTTTGAGAAGCAGGCAGACTTTCCGTCAGTACATCTAGAGCAGAGTGGTGGGAGAGAAGAGTAGCTGAACAGGAGGCTGGAAAAAGAATAAGGGGTCAGAAGATATGGGGGGTCTGTTATGCTGTAGTGGTAGCTGTGGATCTGATACTGAGTGCAGTGGAAACTTGTAATAGTCGGCTTTTACCAGGTTATGCTGCAGTAACAAGCAGATCTCAGTGTCCTGCAGTGTCTAATAGTGCAAGTACCGTGAAGGAAAAATCTCATGGGGTACCTTAAGGAATGGCTGGAGTCCACCTTTGAAAGACGTATTAACTAAAACTTACGTCGTTGTGTGACCATTGTGAGTCAGCTGTGGCTCTGTTCCACTCCTCTTTATCCAGAATTTTCCAGACTGTAGGAGGTTCCCTTCTCTGAGTGATTGTTGACCCGGTGACTGAAGGCAGAAGCAATGGTGGGATCCGTGATGGCCTGTGAAGCCCCAGCTTTGAAGTGCATATGCCACTTCTGCTTACCTCTGATGGCCCAAAAGACATACATGCACCAATACATGCATATGTCCATGCATGCACACATACATAAGTCAGTCATACGGCTAAGGCTGTGTCAGAGGGCTGAGAAGGGTGAGTCTGCTCCAGGGTGGAGTATGGGGGTATAAGAAAGAGTTATGAAAGAGTTATAAAAGAGCAGCATGCTGTACTTGAGAGCCTTTGGAAGTGTTTGCTTGGGTAAGGATGTTACTTAACTTGCTTTTCCAGAAGATGCCCCAGAGAGACAAAGGGAGCATTGCAGCTGAAGGGACAGAGAGAAAGGAGAGGGCCCTGGTGCTTGGGCTCCCTAAGTGGTGGTCATAAAGGACCTACTAGATAAAGAGCTGCCCATGTGTCTGTTCCTCAGTACGCTAGGGACTGCGCTGGAGCTGCACATGATGCCATGCAGACGGCCTGGTCTCAGAGCCAGCCCAGAGGACAGTCAGCGGGACTGTGTGGCGCACAGAGGGGTGTCTCACTCAGCCCTGGAGGCCAAGGAGGAGGTGGCCCTGCCCTGGAGGCTGGCCATCAAGTAAGGAGAGGCAGGCGACAGCAGGTGCTGGGAGAATGGGAGAGGACATCATAGGCGGGAGGACCCACACCTACAAAGACAGGCGAGAAGGATGGCTTCGTGTCACCCTATTCTGCGTGTCAGAGAAATCAGAGCCGAGGCACAGAAGTCCCTGCCTTACTTGGGGGACTCCCAGGAGCCCCAAGTCTCCCCACTTTCGCTGGGTCTCAGATTGGCTACAGGAATCTTCCCTACACCTTCTCCTATTGGTGCTTCCATCTATCCTTAGGGAATCAAGAAAAGATGCCAGAATGCCAGCGTTTTGTCCCAGCCAGTGAGAGCGGACGTTTTAGAACACATGCCATAGGTTTGCTGCCACTTTTCCCAGCTCTTGCCTCTGAACCAACCCTGTAAACTTGGCAAAAATACTTGACTTCTTGGAATAGGCACAGCTTCTCTAAGTCACTCTTTCCTTTCCTGTCAAACGAGATGAATGAATGAGATCGACATTCTTTTATGTTTTATTTTTTTAAAAGAGAATAGAAAAATAAAAAACTCAAAACAATACAGAATTTCATTAGACAAAATGATAGAAATTCAACAGTTTGTTGAAAAATTATTATATTGGGTGGACCAAATAGCTCAGTGAATTATAGTACCTGCGGGCAGGTGCAGGGGCCAGGAGTTTGATTCCTGGGCCTGCTATACCGGCCACTCCCAGGGTGCACTGAGATGGCAATTGACAGAGTGTGGTGGTGCATGCCTGTAATCCCAGCTCTTGGGAGGCTGTAAATAGGTGGATCACTATGAGTCCGATCTAGTTGTGAGACCCTGAATATACTGTAGACCCTTCCCTAGAAGGTAAAATTAAAAGACAAAGAGAAAAAATATTGTATTGCATGTCATTGTCTTCAGATTAGTTGTTCAGATTACCAGATATAGGCATACAAGATCAATCTTTTTAAACAGAGCCCTTAATTGGCTTGGGGAGGGGTCGTGCTTTACGTGGGACTGTTGACACTAAATGCTAGATTTCTTTCCTCCCTGTTGTTACAAGCCAAAACAGGGTCCCACTCCCCTGTCACTGACTTCGTCCTGTCCCTGTGAGCTGGTGATGCTGCTGGCCCTGGCTGAGAACACAGAAGAGCAGGCCCTGACCTTCAGTTTTGTTTTGGCGTCTAGTGTTGATGCAAGAGTAGAGTAAGGCGCCACAGAGTAGCTGGCTAACAAGCGGCTTGGCCCGGCTCTCTGCTCCTGTGATTCTGAGGACTTGTTTCCCCTGACCCAGGCGCATCTTGGTCCCATGTTTTGAGGAAGGAAGGGGCTTCCTCTCTGACGGAGACTCAAAGATGGTATTGTGCCCAGGAATCCCTCTTTATCCCCTGGTCGCGTTCTTGGTGAATGATGTATGATCCCTTTCTGGGATGGCAGAGGGACAACCATGTGGTTACCCATAATACAATTGGCCTCCAGGAGCGTGACTAGAACCGTGTGACCCAGAGAAGGAGGAGAAGCCTTGGGCATTCTGCAGACTGAGAATCCTGACACGGAAGCACTGTGGCTGAGCCTCCGAGATCCTCCATGCCCTGTGTGCAAGGAGCTGGGCCTATGAGTTGGGCCTTCATTTAAGCCCTTGAAATGCACCGTGCGGATCTGGTTGTTTCTTTTTAGGCTGTGTCAGCCTTTCAGAGGGGAGACCACTGTAGCCTAAGTCCATCGAGCCCACCCCTCCCCCACCGCCTGTTTGCTTTCCCGAGGTCAACAGTTCTAAATTATAATGCCCCTTGCCACGTACCATTAATCTTGAGCAAGCCACACACTACAAGTTATTAGCCGCTCACCTTGAAATCCTGGGAATGGAGAAGAAAATTACCCTTCTGTCCAAAGCTCCTAATTAATTGACTGTGTGGTAAAAGAATACCGAGAGTGTCATTAATTTTAAGATATAGGAATTTGTTGCCCCCTTTTATTCCTGGGATGGTCATTGACTTTAAACTTTTTAAATTTCATAATTTAGAAGATTTTTTTCTTCTTCCTTTAATCACAAGAATCTTCTTTTAAAAAAGTTGTTAATGTATCTGCTTCTCTGTTGCTTAATTTACAGAAGAATTGGTTGCATTTGCCAGGTAATTTTATGAACCTTCTAGAACATGTTAAGTGAGTTTTTCTAGTACTTTCCATGACAATAGTCTTGTGCCTCTTTAGTCTAGAGAGATAAAGACAGCTGACTTAATGGTCTGAAAAAGGATGGCATCTTTATTTATATTTGACTAATGATAGATTTTAGGCCCTCTCTCCTAGCAGTGATATCCTGATGAAAATTAGTATTTTGACCGACGGAAGATTTTATGAGCTGTACTATTACCTGGGGTAGAATTTCCTTGAATTGTTTTTAAAAAGGTGAGATTGTTTTCAGGACTCTCCAGAAGTTTCTCTTGACATTCAGAGAGTTTCTGCTCAGCCTGTGTGCCGGATCTTCTGCCTAGTACTGCTTTCCCTCTGCCTTCCCTTCTTACCATGACTAAATGTTACAGCTAAGTTCTCAACTAGGTCATAGCAATGACCTTGAGATGTTCACTCATCTCCAGACCAGGTACACAGTTGATCCATAGCAGATTGTTCTCAGAAGGGGCTTGCTAAATGGAAGAACATTTCATTTCTCTAGTTCTGCAAAGGCACTGATTGGACCAGATGTCCTAGAACTCTGACAGGTGTAGCCCTGTTCTCTTATCTTCTTCTCATCAACACGTGGACTCTTCAAGGACATTTCTTTTGATCCTGTGCTTTGTCCCGGTCATGTGCAACAGAATTTGTGGAGACACTCAGTGACTGAGCGCTGGCTTAGGAGGTCATGTGTTCAAGCTGGCCAGCTTCGGTGGAGTCCTGGTGAGGTCAGGGAGGACCACATTCAGGTCTGTGGGTCTCATGACAGCGTGGGGACAGCTTTTGGAATCATTGCGCAGGAGGAGCGTGTCTCTTTACCGCCTTTATTCCCCTGGAGTGGGAAGGAATAGATGTGCAGAGCTGTGAAGGTGAACGAGGCTGCCTGGTGGAATGTCTTGTCCCTGGAGAGGCTCAGCAGAAGTGGACCGAAGCTCATCTGTTGTGACAGTTGTCAGAGGCTCCGCTCCAAGGTCCTGTGGGGACAGTGGCAGAGGACCTTAAAGGGCCTCTTTAGGTTGTGAACAGCTTGTCTAAGTCTAGGCCAGTTGCAGAGCAATACTGAGCTTGCTTTCTTTTTTCCCATCACCTTTGTCCCCCACAGATGGCAGTCCCCTATTTTTTCTTAGGTTCCTCTTCTGCAAAATTCGTTATTTCTGACTGAAATCCTTCCTTCACTCCTTGCTGCTGTTGGCCACTCGCATTACCCTTCCTTTCCTTCTTAACTCCTCATTATTTGTGTACCTATTAGCAGAAGGAACATGGCACTGTTGCAGCTGACTCCTTGGGACTGAAAAAGAAAGAGATCTGGAGAAGGGGAAGAATGAGGCTGATGGTGACAAGGAGGTCAGACGTCAGCGGAAGCCTCCTGCAAAGCTTCTGGGACACTGTTGGGTTCTCTGTAAATGCTTGTGGAATGCAACTTCCGGTCACTGATGCTAACAGTATTTCACTGTTATGTGACATTAGGTAGTATGGTGTGTTTGGTTAATTCATGCAGAAAATATCCTTGAACTTTTCTCCTTAATTGGGCTGCATATCTTTTAAAATGTGAAGACCCATGAACAGCCTCGCAGTGTCACTGAATGTTGATTTGGGGTCGGGTTTGTCTGCAGTTTTAAGCAGAGAGCTGGACTTTGGAACGCGAGGATGCTTCGCCTTCTGTGACATTGTGGTGCTGCCTTAGGAAGTTTGGCTTGGTTTTGTTTAGAATCCAAATGGGATTCTAAGCATGTTTGCCAGCTTCCATAGAACTTCACAGCACTCCTGGCCATGGTGTTACCGTGGCTGGCGTGGCTGGCGCAGGAGGCTGCAGCCAGCAAGCTCTGCTTCTGCAGCAGGGTTGTAGACTCTCTGTGGAGTTTATTTATGCAGATGAATTCTCAGACTGATGCATATGAGGGAGGACCGGAAGGCCTTGCCATGTGGTCTCGGCCAGCTCTGTGCTCCCAGGACAGTAAAGCACAGCAGAGCTGACCTGTGGGGCTTCGCCTACTTTAATGTTCAGTGCCATGAAAGCTGATGTGGTAGGTACTGTATTCCAGGGATTTGATTCTGAGCCTTGCCTGTCCTGCCTTCCCTATCCTACCTGGTACTGATCTGAAATTCCTCAGTCTTCCCTGGTTTATTATGGTATATTGCGTGGTACCCCTGTTGGAGACATTGAAATGGATGTGTCAGGATGACCAGGACTATGAAACTTGCCATCCAAACAGGCAGAGGGGCTGTTGCTTGTTGTAGGACACTGCTTGTGGTTTGTTAGTGTGTTGAACAAGAAAGCCCCCAGGGGTCACTGAAAACAAAAACAAAACAGTTCTCAAAATTTCAACCAAAAGTCTCAAAAGTTGAAATTGAGTCCGTATGTGCTCCTGAAACTGTAAAGAAAAAGTGGACGGGAGCTGAGGATGTGATGATAGGACCTTTGGTGGCAATGCCCAAGCAAAGGGGCATTATATTTGAGGACAGAGCTTTTTCTTCACCCTAAGATGCAATATATTGCCTCATGATCCATGAAAGGGTATTGGAAACCAGATTAGGTTTTGCTCCATAGATCATAGACTCACACATCTGGTTCTGTTTCATGCACTAATTTTCTTACTGTGGTTGTACCTTGTTCCAGACACGTGACCTCACAGAGCTTATAGTGTAATAGGCGTGAAATATAAGGTGAGGCAGGAAGACCTCTCGTTGAGGTGGGGATGATTCAGTCAGCACCTGAGTGGGAAGCATGGAATTTTCCAGGGAAGAATGAGGGGGACCAGGTTCCTTGGGAACAGGTCGGCCCAGTGACAGGGACTCAGGTGGCTTTACCAAAGACCTGGTGAGTAGGGGACCAGGAACGCTTGCTCCAGGATCTAGTGACACCTTTGGTAGATGTTTCCATTATCAGGACAAATCAGAGCAGACGTTTGCTAATTTCTAGCAAAAAGAATAGATTAATGAGGACAACTCAGTGTCCAATTAAAAATCAAACATACATGGCTAAAGTATTTTGCTTTTAAAATTTAGAATGCTGTGTACCTCTCTCATGTTGATACTTCGTCTTAGCAAAGTCAAGAAATTTTCCTGCAACCCCTTCCCCTCTGTCTCCTCCTTATACTCTTCTCTGCTTTCTACCTCGCTTCTCTTCTGTTTAACAAGATCCGCCAAGGGTGGATCAATGAGCAAGCTTTCTTTTGTTGGAAACTGTTCTGTTCAGTGAAAGCTTTTTATACAAAGTCCAGCAAATCTGAAGTTGTTTTTCTGGTTAAAAAAACCAAATTTTCACCAGACTTGATTTCAGATTTTTCAAGGCTTTGTCAGCTATTTTAAGCTAAAATACATAGATAGATAGATAGATAGATAGATAGAAAGAAATTTTTATTAGCAAAAAACATGATGCTCTGCTACTTATGTTTACTGTTTCATTGTGAAACAAAATATCTGACATCCATGAGACACATGAAGGTTTATGTAAGGTCTTAGCTTAGAGAGGTTTCAGTCCATAGTTGGCTGGCTGCAAAGTGGGGTAGCACAGCAGAGGGACATCACAGAGGAAGCATTTCATGGCATGGCAGGCAGGAAGCAGTGACGCAGCTGCAAAGATCCTCCCTTTCCCTTTTATTCCATCTAGGTTAGAAGCCTATTGGCTAGAAGCCTACTATTATTCACACCCAGAACTATGCTAGACCAACCAGTGACTAAGTTAGCCATCATGCACCCTGAATTCCAGCATCACACACCCTAAACCTAGCTACCTCTGAAAAGCCCCACCAATGAGTGCATGAGGCTTTGGGAGGATGTCTAGATACAGACCATAGCAGGCTAAATCAACTGAGATCTGTGCTGATGAAGAGATTCTGGGCTGTGACCTGACAGTCTCTCTGGGGGTGGGGAGGGCCTGTGGATCTTACAAACCTAAAACACAGAGGGTTATCTGCTGTAGTACTTTTATGCAGCTGTTGTGTGAGTCTTGTTTACATCTTAAAGATGATAACTATTTCTTAGAAGCCACTATCAGTAAGTGAATGGTTCAGTGGGTGCGCATCCGCTTTCTGTCACTGTATTTTAGCACTCACTTTGATCCTGTCATGAAGTTGCTTTGCCCAAGTGATCTTGATGAGTTGTTATGAGAGGAGCTGAAGGAGAAGCTTTGCTGATTCTCTGTCAGATGTGCTGATGCGTGGCCTATACACTGGCAGGCCCTGAACTTGGTGGCTGTGGTTTCTTTGTGGCAGGGCTGGCCTCTGGCACTGGCGGGCTCACCCAGGGCCACATCCATTGCTGTCAGCCGGTCATCCTACCAGGTAAGCAGGTCACTGGCGTAGGAGAAGGGCAGTGTGTTGACACAACTCCAAGTTCCAGAGTGAAGTATTTTGTGTTTAGAACTGTTAGAGACATTATTTTCAAGAAGTGCATTAAAGAAGCACAAATGCCTCTTGAGACTTAGAAGCATGTAATAGCTTAAGTGGAACTCACAAGCAGCTCGTCGTCTGGGCTGGAAGCAGACCAGCATCCAGCCAGCTTGAAGAGCAGAGCTGTCTCTGTCGCTGTCTCTCTCTCTCTCTCTCTTGCACTTCGAATGCTGGGCCTGCAGGACTGGGCTTGTCCTCTGTTGAGGGAATGTCACGCCACTGCGTGGGAGCCTTTCTGTTGTGCTCTGGCCTTTTTGAAGTTCACTCCGTGGTCCTTCGCCTCTCTCTGTGTATTGGTTTGTTGCCAGGGCCTCTCTGTTTCTGTCTGTTTCTTCCTCTCTCCTGTAGACCTCCTTGCCTGCTTCCTCTCTAAACTTCACTTCAGTCCTTGGCTATCCATCTTCTCTTGCTGGGGTCTTCATTGTGCTCGTCCCAGTCCTAGTGTCTTGACTTCCGGCAGGCTCCTGTAAGTGGGTTTTAAGGGATCAAATAGGCAGTGAGAAAGCCCTCATTTCCATGAAAGTCCTCGGTTTGGAGAGAGCCTTTCAGCCCACTAAGCTGTTTTCTTTGCCAAGTGCATTTGCACAGCGGAGGTCCTGGGCTGTGTGTGACCACAGTCTGCTCTTCTGTGCATCCACGCTGCCCTTCCTGACCCAGCCATACTGTTGCTCTCCTTGGGCTGCCAGCGTAATTCCCACGCAAAGGTGTTCATTTGATTTGGCAGAAAATATGTTTGTCTTGGACCCGTGTGCTTGTTTTCTGATCAGCCTTTGACATGCGGCCTTTGGCAGCCTTGGACGCTGCACACAGAGGGTGCTGCAGCCTGGGCGTGACAGAAAGGGGGCCCCACCCCACCCCCAGCTCTGGAGCTCTGAAAGCGCTCTCTCTACCCTTTCCACACCTATAGCTGGTCTTACTTTCTGAATGGCCCATTAAAAGTAGGGGGGCAGGATGTGAACCAAGTTGGGTGAGATTTTTTGAAATTTACCAAGGGCTTTGTACCTGAGGCTGAGTACACAGAGAAGGGGCTACATTCTACCGATAAGGTATTTTTACAGTCAAGCTGCAGTTCCAGGAGAAAAGTGTGTGCATTAGGCTGAAATATAAAATTTTCTATCTTTGGCATTTTCAGGTTACAAAAATGGAAATTTCTTATAGTTCACTCCAGTAGCATTAAAAAAAAAAGGGAGCGAGCCTTGTTCTACAGGACTGTTTTCCATATCATGAATTTATGTATTCAAGATACATCTGCTGAGCATGTTCCTTGTGCTCAGCGTTTTGATAGGTATTGGGGTTCTAAAGAGAAATCAAGGCTGAGTCCTTCTTCCCCCCGACCCCCAGAGAGGAAGGCCAGCACACAAGCTGACTGGCATGGAAATGCCAGTCACTAAGGAAGGCCTCCCAGAGAAAGCCAAGGGCACATGGGGTGGCCCACTGGCATAGATGCCGAGGACATCCTAATGTTAACCCCCAGCATCCCTACTGCTGGGAAAAATGGGACCAGTTCAAACCAGGGTGCAAGGACAGTTATGGCTCTGTGGAAAAATAACAGCTTGTGGTTAAAGTCGTTTAATGCTGGAATTAAAGCCCACTCCTCCACCCTGGAAGAGAGAAGAGACATACTGCCAAGATCAAAGCTCTGTGTAGTCTCAAGAGTGGAGAAGGCTCTTTGATTTGTTAAGCCAGAATTTTTCGAATGTCTTTGACGCTGGAGCTCTTTTTGTGCTTCACATCTTGAGAATATCTTCAGACGCTTACCTGTGTCTCCTTTCGTGAAAAATTACCTCCTTCTCTACCCTAAAGTACCTCTGATCATATTGTGAGTCACAGTCATAATTTGGGCAACAATTACTATTAAAATAGTCTCACACAAGAACATTTTAATAAGAATGCCATTTGGGGATTGAAAGGTTTTCAGACGGGTTACTAATGTACTGTGGAGGGTCACGAGTTACCGCGAGGGTCTTTTTCCTGGCTGACGCATACAGAGAGAGGCTGGCCAAGCTCCTCTCTCTGGAAGTACATTTTTCCCCCATTGGAAGCTGACCCAGGTTGTTATGGAAACGGAAATGGTCTCCCCTGTCTGAGAACAGTTCCTAACTAATAATTAGAGAGCATGGCTGAGCAAACTTTAGTGGAAATGATTAATCTTTGCAAAGCACAGGTAAGCCTAAAAGACCGAACAGGTGTTGTTTGGCCTTTGCACTTCTAGCCAGCCCTAGAAAATTTCCATTTGGAAAGAGCCCAAGAAGCTCCGGCTTGGAGTCTTTCCTTATTTAACAAAAAATAAAATTGTCCTTCAATACGATGGTAGTTGGCTAATGTGAAAACTTAAAGATGTGCCTGAAATCTGTGGTACCTCAGAGCCTGGTTTGTAAGCCCGTGAGCCTGCTACAGTGCAGGTTCTTGGGCCTTTCTCCAGATCCACCAAGTCAGACTATCTGGGCAAGGGTTTTTAAAAATTTTTTTCTCTGTTTTTCTTCTCTCCCTCTTTCTCCCCATCTTTCTTCACGATGACCCTTGTGCCTTTGTTACTTCTTTCTTTTCCTTGCACATGGTAGGCAA
>PVJA010051993.1:0-12583 GCA_004027025.1 Myocastor coypus
TCTAGGATTTTAGCTGGACTCAACCAGGATATTAGGATCCATACCCTCAGATGGAGTCTTTAGTGTTATGTTTGTTATATGTGTAGACAGATTTCCTACACTTCTTGTATGTGATGATTCTTGTGTGATTCATTATAAAATGCTATTATAAAACGTGTCCTGTATTAAATTGTTCCCCTTGCAAAAACCACAAACCACAACAATCAGAATGAACTTAGTACACCACAGTTTTCCCGTTCCTCCCCTTTCATTTTAAGCCACTCCAGTCACACACATGGGCATCACCACAGGATGCAAGTTAGACTAGTGACACGGAGTCATCGCGCTTTGACTTTCACTTTGATTCTCAGACATTTCCATATTTAGCTGGTAAAGATAAATTAGTGGGAGTTCAAACATATGCAAGCAATTGCATGTTGGTCTGAAATGACCAACTTGAGAAGACAGATTAGAACAATGGGATACACAGCTGGTAAATGAGTGACTACTGGCTTGTGTAGGAGGAAAGAATGTGAGTCACATCCAAAGAACACTTGAGAAACGAAACATTCCCTAAAGGGAAGGTCTATGTTGCTAACTGGTGAGTAGAAATTACTAATATGGTTAGGTAAAAAGCCACTCTTCACATTCATGAGCTGATAGAGCTCGTCCTTTCTAGATCCTGTCTCAAGGATATATTACAAAAAGCACCATTTTTTTCGGAGTGAGGAGAACCAACATCTCCAACCCAGGTGCCTGGGTGTCTGAGAGTTCTTGGAGCCCTCCATAGATAGACTGCCCATGCTCTTACCTTAGCGCGTGAGCATTGGCTGGGTCAGCTTCAGAATGGTGTCATCCAGAACCTGTTATCGCTTATGGGCCTCTTTACCTAGCCTCTCCACTACAATTACACAGTACTTGCTTATATCTCAAAAGGAACATCTACCTGGTCATACTATTTAATTTCCTTCTCTACCACTGTCAGGAAACTTGTCAATACAGTGGCACATAAAAACCAGTAAGCTTAGCGTCAGGGCGCAAAGTAGGTATACAAAAAAATATTTGTACATCGAAGAGATGTTGATGGTCTGTTAGAAAAGGAAATCAGAATAGAAAAAAAAAAAAGGAGAGCACTAGCTAAGAGACAAGAAAAATAGTCATACGATTCACAGGAAAATACTGAAGGCAAACAGGGTTGAGGGTAAATGACTTTAACTTGACAGATATGCAACATATATGGTCCCATTAGTATAATTTTTTTAATTTGTGTTTTTGATTTTTTAACTATATTGTAGACATCTTTGCACAGTGATTAAAACGTGATACTTGAAGGTGGACTAGCTAGGTTCGAATCCTGTCTCCGCCATTCATGAGTAGATTTGGAAATAGTCTATTTGACTCTAACTAAGTTATTTAACTTGCTCATTTATATAAAAGAATATTAATAGTAATACATATACATAGAATTGATACAAAAATCAAATTAGAATAGTAAATGCTTTACATCTAATTAGAATTATATCTAATTTCATGCAAGTAACCCTCCAGCCTATCACAATCCAAATTCCATTTTTATTTTAAGGAGAAAAAAATAACAATAACCATAAAAAAGAGTTTCAAAATAGGTTAGTAGGAGAGTTATAATAGTTAATACATTGTGTATGACTATCTTCATAGTAGATATTCAGAGAACAAGATACAGACATGATATTTTGTCCAAACAATATTAACACAAACCTTTCTTTTCAATGAACTAATTCAAAGTATTTCACTAGTAGAATCCTGGTCCTTTTACAGTGATTTTGCCTAAGCTCTCCCTCCTCACTTATCGCTTCAGTTCAGTGTCTTCTCGGCGAAGCTATCCCTGACTTGTTTCTTTCCAGGAACACCTTGTTTACTTAACTGCGGACAGTACGCTTTTCACATCACATTCCTTCTGACATCCAGACATGTGTGAGTCTGTATAATTCTTGCATTGAAGACAGACATGTAAAAAGAGAATTGTGTTCACTGAGAATCTCTGAGGAAACTTGACTTGTGTCAGCTGTTTCCTTAGTCATCTTCTCCTCATTGTATTGTGCAACAATTATCAACTTGCTGAAATTAAACTCAGTCATGGTTGTGTCTCTGGTTTTGGGTAACATGACTGGAAAATAGCCATAGACCTAGTATGTCTATTGCATAAATTAATCTCTACATCCGGGTATATCTATCCTTCGTCATGCTGTAATTTTCTAAATTCAGATATAGCACACATGTCATTAGAAGGGCACAACTCAGTGATTTTCAGTATATTCCCATAACTACAATCATCATCAAATTGCGAGATCATTTGCATCATTCCCAAAGAACATTCTGAGTCCAACAACAGATGCTCCTTGTAACTCTCCTAGTCCCTTTTGGAAAACGCTAGTTATTTGCTATCTCCATGACTGTGTGTCTCTTTGGAACCTTCCATATGAATGGCCTTTTGGGTATGGTTTCTTTCATTTAATGTAACATTTTTAAACTTCATTGATTTTGTAGTAGGCATTGATACATTTCTTTTACGTGGCTAGATAGCATTCCCTATATCCTTGTTTCTATTCAAATTGTATTTATCCCTTTGTCATTGAGGTTTTTGGACTTTTTCTAGTTCTCATAAAATACTCTTTCAGTATTCATTGTACCTTACAGACCTTACATCCTCTTTCATGTTCTTAAACTAGGGTCACAATACCACGTTTACACATGTGGGTCTGATTTATTTCACTTATGAATATAGTCTGCAGTTGCATCCACTTACTTATAAAAGTCTCACGTTTATCTTTCTTTTTACAGCTGAGAAATACTCCATTGCGTAAGAATATCACATCTTTTTTATCTCTTCCTCATTTGATGGGAATATAGATCGTTTCCAATATTTAGCTGTGACAAATTGCACTGCCATAAACATGTGTGCGCTTACATTGCTGTGGTGTGATATTTTCAGTTCTTCTGGAAAAAGGAAAAGAAACTGTTCTAACGAAGGAACAACCAGGAGGAGGACAAGGAAGAAAGGAAGGAAGAAGAAAGAAAGAAAGAAAGAAAGAAAGAAAGAAAGAAAGAATGAAAGAAAGGATGAAAGAAAGAAAGAAAGATACATAGGACGCCTCAGATACTGCTGATTTCTGTTGGTCTACTGAAAGGACATAATGCTTAATGTTTTCCTCTCTCTGGTTTTTAACTTTCTATAATTTTTTGACCAATCTTTCAGGATTATATCTGGTAATCTGAACAACTAATGTGAAGACAACAATATGCAATATATCAACAATTGTTGAACTTCTATCTTTTTGTTTAGTGAAATTTTGTACTTTCTCTGTGAAAGCTCCTGTGTGAGTTTTTCTGCAGATAAGTTTTTATTTTTCTTGATGTATAACTAGGAGTGGGATAACTGGGTCAGATGTTAATCTACATTTAACTTATTGAGGAACCGATGAAAACTTTTTTTCTTATATTTTTGTATAAATTTTGGGATTTGTTTGTCAGGATGGTAATAGGGATAATGATGAATCTGCTGGTTAACTTGAGAATGATTACTACTGTAACAATTTTAAGTCTTCAACTTGATGAAGATGAGATATCTTTCCATTTTAAGTCTTCTCTAAATTCTTTTGATATTTTCAACATGCAAGCCTTAACTTTGTCTTATTGAATTTATTCATGAACATATTATTTTTTAGAAACCAATACAAATAAGTTATTTGCCTAATTTCAATTTTGGATTGATTATTACTATAAAGGAGTTTTTGGATGCTATGACTTTACTGAATTTGTGCACTAACTCTACTACTGGTTTTGTGATTCCTTGGAATTTTCTTTATATGTACACATTGTTCCATGTGTAAATAGAATTTGATTTGTAGTCTCTTCTTAAAAGTGGATGCCTATTTATTTTGCCTAATTTTTCTACATAGAAGTCTAGTGTGATATAGGACATGAGTAAAGAGAATGAACAACTTTATTTTGTTTATTTTAGGAAGGAAAGCTTTCAGTTTTTAACCAATAACGTGTAACATTATGTATGTGCATAAAAATATATATATTCCCATATGTGAAACATAACTTAAACATAACATATATAGCATATACCACCCATATGTTATATATGTATGATATGTTGACGGAATTCTCTTTTTTCCCAATGTATTGAGTATTTCTTTATGAGCACAATATATTTATTAGGGGAAAGAAAGCTGCTGCCTGAGAGAAGTTATGGGGGGCGGTGCCAAGTGGGTGGTCCCCAGGTTGAGTACTTTTTATTAAGAAAGGATATTGTATTTTTTCAAAAGTTTATTATACTTCTGAGTTATAGTGCACTATTGAATTTTTTTAATACATGGTCTCACTACACATTTGAGAGTTGCAGTGATCCTCCTATCTCAGCCCCCCTGGTGGTAGCTTTATAGGCCTAGTTCAGGGGCCTGCATGCTATGCAGTACTAGGGATTGAACTCGGGACTTTGTACTTGCTAGACAGGTGCTTATGCCACCAAACTATCTCCCCACTCCTGATTGATTTTTATACCTTCAAAAGGTCTTATACTCCTGGAAGAAAAATTAGTTGATTCTTCTATATAATCCTTTTAAAATTGTTTAGATTTTCATAGTATTTTTTTGAAGATTTAAAAATAAATCTTAAAGTACAGAAGGTTTTTCTTTTTTAATATCCTTCTGGCTTTGGTATCAAAGTAGTATTGCTCTATTAACATGAGCTGGGAAGATCTTCTACACTTCTGTTTTAGAAAAGTATGTATAGGATTAGTGTTACTACTTTTTAAACATTTAGTACAATTTACCATAGAACTTCGTGTTTTTTGTTGTGGAAAGTTTTCTAAATTACTCGTTCAAACTCTTCACTTGCACAAAATCTACTCAGATTTTCTGTAGTTTCCATATTCAGTATCTTTGTAGGTTATGTATTCTTTTGTATATAATTGTTCATTGTAGCTCCTTATAATCTTTTGCTTTATTTTTGGAAAGGTCATGAGATATGACTATCCCTTCATTATTGATTTTGGAAATTAGAATGTCTTCTTATCCTTTTTTGGGGTCAATTTAGTTGTAGGTTTGTTTTCAGAGAAATGAATTTGAGTGTTTCATCTAGTTATTCAGTCAGGGCAGTCTTCACTGATTTATGTCTGAGTTTATGACTTCTTTCTTCTGCCAGTTTAGATCTGCTCTTGGAACTCTCTAGTTCATTTTTATTTCAGTAATTCTACTTTCCACTGCAGAATTTCTATTTTGTTCTGTTTTGTAATTTTTTATCTCTTTATTGATAAAGTTCTCGGTTTTTTCCTTTTCTGTATTTGTCCTCAGTTGCCCCTTACCCTTTGATGATGCTTCAGTTTTCTCTGAGAACACTGCTGCCATTTTAAAAATCTATGCTAGACTGGATCTCTCACGTTGTTCTGTTCTGACTTTGTACCCTACCATGCCACTGACCTAACTTTGCTTTCATTTACAAACATGATCTGGGTACTCCGTTTGTGTGCTGCCCCTCAGCTCGGTGGTTCTCACACACACACACACACACACACACACACACTACATTGTTGAAAGCATAGAATTTTCTACCAGTCTATGGAATTTTTGAGCGCATAGACTAGGGGTAGAGGTGGAAGCAAATCAACATTATAAGCTAAGTTCTCACCTTATAATGTAAGAAGGCACTGGATTGTGGTGCAGAGCCGGGGTAAGAGACCAGAAGTGGTCACATAATATGGCCTGCAGTGCTCCAAAGCTGAACCCACCCACCAGCTGTGCCATAAGATAATACCAGCTTCCCCCTTTGTGGCTCCAAGGGCTCTCAGATACCGTGGAGCTTCCAGGGAAGAGACCCATACTCTCTTCCCTCCAAAAATGATGCATGAGAGCCTAAGTATATGTTAACTTCCTAAAATCATCACTTGATCTTAGGAATGTATCAAACACTAAAATATGAGGGCTGGAGTGATAGTTCCGTGGTATAAGCATCAGCCTGGCAAGCACAAGGTCCTGAGTTTCATCCCTGGTACCGAAAGAAAAAAAAAAAAAAAGGTGCATTCATTATCTTAAGTAGTCAGTATTTTGTGGGTTGGAGAGATAGCTCAGCAGTCCAAGTACCTGCCTGGAAAGTGCAAGGACTCCAGTTCAATCCCCTGTACCTCACACCATGATACACTGAAAATGGGCATGATGGTACACACTTATAATCCCAGGGTGGGGAGGCTGAGAGGAGGATCACTAGGAGTCCAAGCTCTGTAGTGAGACCCAGTGTATGTGTGTGTGTGTGTGCGTGTGTGTGTATTTGTATATACACACAGATATATATAATATTTATATATATAATATATATATATATATATATATATATATATATATATATATATGACTAAGCTATGAATGTCTTAACTGATTTATCTGTAGGTCTTCTTGATCATGTGATTCTTGATGCCTTTCCTTTTTTCATCTCCCTACCCTACTCAATTCTTGTTTTCCCTTGTAACACACTCTCCCTTCCACCATGTGATTGTAAAATGGCATTGGCCAACATGATTCCTAAAAATCCTACCTTCTATTACTACTGATTATTGTTCACATGGCTAGAGCTTTTATTTGTATTTCTGTCATTTTATCAGTATGTGCCTGTCAGAATCTCAAGGCACACTTGACCCAGCAACCAGGCCAAGCATGTGAGAGGAACTTGATCCATGAGACAGACCCAGTGGGGAAAACTGCTGCAGAACTCCTTGCAGAGAGGCTAGAGACAAGACCCACCCAGATGATCCAGGAGCAGAACATCTTGCCAGAGAGGCACAGCAGGTTCACCTCCAAGGGCTGCAATAGGAAGAAGTGGAGCTCAGCAGCCAGATCCAAGCCACACCCACTTGGAGAAGTTTGAACTTGGTATCTCCAGATCTGCTGCTATGGTAAGAACTTTACCACAGCTGTGCACCAAAGGTCAGAAGGCAGGATCAAAATGTGCTCTCAGGCCCCAAACCCACCCAGAACAAATACAGGAGACAATGCCATAGTAGAAATTAGAAATCACACACCTGAAATCTCTGAAATAATAGCATCTGAAGTAAAAAAACAACTGAAGAAATGTATAGAGGAAATCAGACCAGAAATAATTTCTGAATTAAAAATGAAATAATACCTATAATAAAGGAGGTGTTAAGTGCTTTTAAAGAAGACACTGATAAAAAAAAATAAAAAAAAAAAAAACCAGAAGAGAATACAAAGATGATGGAATCCTTGAATGAGCAATGTAGGGAAAAAAAGTAGAATATATGAAACAGATTCAAAGCACTATATAGGAACTTAAAACCCCAATCACAAGCTGACAGAACCTTTTCAGTGAAAGTGAAAATAGTTTCAGACCTTAAAGATACCACTGCAGCTAGTGAAGAGGTAATAAAAGATCTCTTAATAACAACTAGGATGCAAAAAAATATTCAATATCTGTGAGATGATGAAAAGATGAACTAATAGGCACCAATGAGAAAGAAGGAGTCTGTACAAATGATATAAACCTTCCCAAATATTGGGAAAGAATTTGCCATTCAGGTAACCAAAGCATATAGAACTCCAAATAACATCAACCCAATTAAAACCACACCCAGATCCCAGAAATTCAGCACAGGAACAGTATACTAAAAGCTGTTAGAAAAAAGAAACAGATCACATTTAAAGAAAAGTCCATTAGAATAACAGGAGATTTCTCTTTATAAACCATCAAGTCAAGAACAGCCTGGAGCAAAGTACTTCAAGTCTTGCAAGAAAACAAATTCCAGCCCAGACTGCTATACCCTGCAATACTCTCAAGTTCCATGCAGAAGTGAGATACTTCCAGGACAAAGAACAACTAAAAAATTTTGATGACAAAGCCAACCCTACACAGTTTATTAAAAGATATTCTAGAGTGGGATCAAAATGACCACAGCCCCATGAAGGAGAATGGAAAGAACCCACCAAATAGGGCAAACAATTAAATACAGGAGAAAAGAGGTATACAAAAGAAATCTTTCAACTATTCTTTTGGATACAGTAGAATATGTCCATTGGCATAGTATACAAATGGACTTCTACATCCTATGGGTCATGATTCTGTCTGGTTCTTCAGGGTGAATATCAAGGAAATAACAGTAGCTCTGTCCCACAAGTGACCCCTGACCATGTCCACAACATACTAGAAGTTTGTGCAATATTCTAACCTCAAACTATTAGACATTCTGGTCATATATTCGCCATTCCAGTATTTCTGCTATGTTTTATTCTTAGAAATTCTTTACTACCATGAAAACTTTTTCTTTGTTGATATCTTTGTATATATTAACCAATTCAAATACTATGCGAGTACTCTTCTCAATTGATTACAGATTCATGTATATGATACACAACACTTTGACCTCTAAGTTGGACTCACGATTTGATTTGAATTTTGGAATACTGGTTTGAAATATTTAATTTAATTTTAATTAATTAATATTTAATTATTGTTCTCAATATTGTTTAATTATACTTTTAGGTTTATGATTCATACTGTATCTTTCACTTACAATCTACTTATAAAGCATGGTATGGTATTTTCTCCTAGTATTAGAAACTTTAAAAGGAAATACATATATTAGAGGTAGAGTAGATATTGAGCTACTTTGTCTTCATTCATTGAGAATAAAAATTTGTACTCATATTGTTTAGACAAGATATCAGCTCTGCATCTTGTCCTGTACTATGAAGACAACAATATGCATGGAATTAATTATTGTAGCCATCCTACTATCTTGTTTTGAAGCTGTTTCATTGCTATTTTATCTTTTTTTCTCATTAAAATGAAAAATAAATAAATAAATAGCAATACGAAAAGTATGCCTAGAACAATTGCTAGGGTATAATGAAGATTGGTTTTGTATTTGGGAGTTTTTTGACCTGAAAATCGAACTCAGGACTTTGCGGTGGCCAGGTAGATGCTGTGCTACTGAGCTATATCCCTGGCCCTACTTCTGTGTTTTCAGAAGTGTTCAACTCAGTTTGTACTTTAATATTAGTGGATTTTAAAGGACTGCTACGCATTAATGAGTGTAGTAACATGCTTCAGTAGAGATAAAAATAACATTAAAAGTTTTTTTCAGTCATAAAAAAAAGAAATTCAAGGCTCTAGTTTTGTGTGGTGATTTGACTCAGATAATTGTTTTATACTAACATGGGCTGATTATTTTGCTCTACATTTGCTCTTTAGGGGAGTTCTGTAGTATGTCATTTTAGTCTAGAACTTAATAGACAGTTGTAAAGCTTGAATATTAAAATTCCACTTAGTTACACAAATAGTTGTATTAAAGGAAGCCATCCTGGGATCAGATCTCACAACCCCCCTTGACTGTCTGTCTGGCATATCTCAGCCTTTACCAGAAGAGTTTTATGCGCCACTCTGCTTACCTGTGTGTTCACAGGTGTGTGAAAGACTATGACTTGCAGAATAAAACACCCCGTGGCGCCATGACAATAAAAGTGGTGACTCTCATCTCTCTTTGCCCAAGGGAAAGAAGACTTGAGAACACATAGCAATACAACTTGCAGTGGAAAGGAAAAGCCATAAGCAATGTTTAAATTGTTTCCATTTGGGTCAGTGGAAGGGAATGCCCCACAGAGAGCTTAGAAGCACTGACCTTGCAGGATAGCAACTGCACCCAGCAATGTGGCAAGATAGTCTAGGAGAAGGCCCTGGTTGGCACAAATTCAGCCATGACCTAAATTAAGGAAGCAAAAAGACATTACAAAAGCAAGATAAGAACCTAATCTCATCTTTCTAGAAAGAGAGAGAAAGATATTGTTAATAGAATAGATTGGGGGAAAGGACAAAGTTCAAAGACATATCCTGAGGAGGAGACAAGTTCCTTTAAATACAATTTGAGAAAGCTAGTTCTGCGGATAAATTTGGCCAACCAGGCTGAGAGCTCATTTATTTTGCTGCTATATTATCTTTATCCTTTCTGGTACATAAGACAATCCATTAAATAAGAGAAAGTCCTTTTTTATTAAAACCCTAAGAAAATTTTATCTTAAAAATGTACCGTTTAGTAATCCAAACAATTCTAAATCTCTCTTGGTGCTAATGTATTAAATAAAATAAACAAATTCTGAACTGAAATGCAGGATTCTTCCCTCCTTGTTATCAAAATAATATCACTTTTGAGATGAGACAAATTGGAGAAAAGAAGTTACGACCAAATAATAAAATCTCCCAATATTTCCTCTTCATGGTAACTTCCAGAATCTTCTTGCCTACATTGCAATTGGAATTGACCAGAGGCAGAGAGTAACCATAACTGGGGTGCTATTACTCCACTTAGGAGGATTGTGGCCACCGGAACAAACAGACAAGTACAATTTGGGACCAGTTCAAAACAGCACGGTGTTTCTTCAGACGTCCTCCCCGCGTAAGCTAGCTACCTGTTACACAGGATACAACAGCCCCGGCATCTAGTGTCAAAGAATTCATCAATTCAGAAGCAAAGGGCAAAACACATTCTCAGACACACAAACTAAACTCTAACACAGTGAAAGACATCGATTTCCTTGTACCTGGCATGTTTATGCTTCTAGTCAAGCCTTGAGTACGAAAGGGAGGTACATGGCGGAAACAGTGGGGCGTAATGATTTTCACTGTAGCAGAGTGAGGTTTATATCATACTGAGCTGCATTCGAAAGAGAACAGTCTATACGTGTGCAGAGTGGACATATTTTACTAGGTCTCTCCCTTTCCACAATTTTACCTTCCCAAGCTTGAATTTATAGACTTAGGTTTCATAGTGTAATTACTGGATTTAATATCAGAGGGGAGAGCAGTTTTGGGTTTTGGAGCATGTTTGGTGTTTATTCAAGGGAAACAATCCCCAATGCAGTTTCATTTTCTTTTCATTTTCACCGGGGAGGGGAAGAGGGGATTGAATGCTGATATTTATGGAGTTTAAGGGTCTGGCAGTACTGGGAATTGCAAAACTCTGTTTATCCAGAGTCCAGTTTCAAACTGAAGGGTGCCAACGCAAACTTCTCCAAACTACCACGCCAAAAATGTCAGCCCTGTCTTGGAGGAGCAGGCCTTCCAGAGCGGGGAGAGGTAGTCAGAGCCGGCTCACGCTGAAACTGTGCTCTGGAGAAGGCCCAAGCACTAAACCACGCTGTCTCAAGCACAGCAGTTTTAAAATATGCTTTTTATCAGATTTCTCTCATATTTTGCCTCGTTTTTTTTTTTTTTTTTTTTTTATCGCAGCAGGAGTTTGCCGTCACCAGCTAGGCTGACTGTGTTCTCCAAGAGCAGCCCTCTTTGACATTCACGTCTTCAGCAGAGCTCCACCCCTTTCACTTACACGCTTGCTGGGGTCTCAGTTATGCACCCATTATTATTCCAGTCGCAGCATCTGTCCCCCAGCTGGGAAGGAAGCTTTAGCTCATCAGGATCACCTGTGTATCTCCAAACGGTGGGTGCCATCAGAAATGCAGTGTTGTCAGCGCTTCCCTGCCATGCTTGAGACATTATGTCTCTGTAGCCCTTGGGGTGTTTCGCTCCAACAGCTGGAAATTCCTGGCTTTCAATATAATTTGCTTCTTCCTCTTCATATTGCTTAGTATCAGGGCCAACATTTTAAGGCAGTTTTTAATGAACTCATAACCAGTGTGTTAAATATGTTGAGTTTTTCCATAAAGCTAAACTAATATAGCATGATTGTTTCCTTAGGCACCCTGTGGAGAGTAAGAAAAGTGGGGGGGGTAGGAAAAGTGAGAGTATGTAGTTGATATAGTTGATATATTGCCAAATTCCCCCACCTCTAAGGACTCCCCACCCAACAGTGAGCTGATGGCCTTCAGGTTAGCCCTCTTTCTCAACGAAGGAGCTTATCTACAGACCAAAGCCGTGAAGGACTCCGACTTTACTTTTGCCAAAAGCTGTCATGATTGGAAAGGTTAACTTTTCAGATACTGTTGAGAATTAAGCCCTAATAAAGAACCTGGACAAACTCCATAATTGAACTCCATGGCTTTGCCTTCATACTTGACATAGGTCTCAATATAAATTTATCTGAAATAATCACTACAGAACTGATCATATAGTAGTCAAATGTCACCAAGAATGATAAAGCTATGTTTAATTTTCTATAACCTTCAACAGCTCAGAGCATTTGGTGCAATCCTAGGATACAGAAGATTTGCACGCAATAGGTGTCACTTATGGTTATTCCTTTGTGATCTCACTATGCAGTCTTGGCAGGCACCAAACAATTTAAGTTCACACTATTAACACTATGACCTGAGAAAATAGTACTGAAAAATAAACTCACATAGCAAAATTAAGAAATCAAGTAGAATACATTAGTTCAAAGCCAAGACTCCAGGTCTGAATTACATGAATTTTGTTTGTCATTTGCAGGTTATTTCTATCTGATACAGGTCCCTAATCTTAATTTTTCTGTGGTTCAAATTTTCATCTTTAAAATTTGGGATAGTAACAATTATTTTAGCTGGGCATGGTGGCGCACACCTGTAATCCCAGTACTTGGGAGGCTGAGGCAGGAGGATCAGTGTGAGTTCAAGACCAGCCTGGG
>PVJA010051994.1:0-12599 GCA_004027025.1 Myocastor coypus
AAAAAAAACCATGGGACCACTGCCAAAGGTGTGGTCAGTCATAAAGTAAAATGTTATAATGTGATACATGGCTATAAGTATTCTCTTAAAGTTCAGTTTTGAAAAAAGTTGGCTTTTGCTGTAAATTTGACTTAAATATCTCATTGAGTTTTTTGAGATTTTTCTATAGGTATGAAAGAAATGTCTCTCCCCCATATGAAGCAACTGAATTTCAATAAAGCTTACTAAATAATTCAGTTCTTAAAAGAAAAAGTGACATAAGTCAGATATGTTGAGCATATTCCCTTTGCTTTGTTTGTTGCTTAATATCACTCATCTTTGAGAATACACAGCTCATAAGAATAGTTTTGGATAGTGTCACATGGTAGAGAAATTCATTTCCCTTCATTCATGTTTATTTTCATTTATCCAAGTCTTAGGTGAATACACCATTGTCTATGAAATGCAAAAACTTATGAAAATAAAAATGTTGTCACTTTCCATTCAGCTTTTCATAGAACACATAGCATGACTCGGTGTTCTTGAATAGTTTCAATGGATAAGCGAGGATTATAATTATCTATATTTAAAAAATTTTTCTGTTATTGGGACAATTTAGAGGTGTCACCAACTTTATAGATCTGACAAGCTTTTGGGTAGAAAGTAGTAAGTTATCTTTTCCTAAAAATAATTCCTGAAAAAAATTTTAATTCTACTTTTTCTTTCTCATTTTATTATGTCCTGGAATAGTAGGCAAAAAGATGGTGTTTTAAAAAAATAATACTTGTTTAAAAGTATTTAAAATATTTTACTTTTTTATTTGATATAAGGTCTTGCTATGCAACTCAGACTTGTAGTGATCCTCATGTCTCAGCCTCCCCAGCCCTAGGCTTACAGACATTCACCACCATGCCTGGTCTCAGTGGCTGGTACAGCACAGCAGGGAATATTGTACTGGGGATAGAACCTTGGTCCTTGCACTTGCCAGGAAAATGATTAGACTGCTGAATTATCTTCTCAGCCTTAAAAAATAATACTTCTTTAGTGAAGATTATGTGCTAAGCATTGCTATAATTTACTGTATTGATTAGTTCATTTACTATTTCAAACATCTGTTGGGATAGTAGTATGCTCTTCTTTTCTTTCAATAAGGCAAGAGGGTACAGAGAAGGCTATTACTATCATCCGCAGGCCAGCTTTCCTTATTTATGGGTTCTGTATTCTTGAATTCAACCAATCATGAATTGAACTTACATTTTTAAAAAGCCATCCTACTGAACTTGTAGACTTTTTGTTGTCCATAAACAGTGTACTATCACTAGTGTTTCACGTACTAGTTAATTTGAATTAGATATTGAAAGTAACCAAGAGGTGGTTTAAAATATACATGAGGAAGTGTGTAGATAAGTAGACATTATGCCTTTATATAAGAGTCTTGAGCATCTATAGTTTTGGTGTCAGCAGTGGGTTCTCACACCAGCCACCTTCAGATTCTGAAGGGTGATTACTTAGGAGTATGATGCAGTAAACCCTGTTGGAGACTGAGTCCCCGAATGAACAATCATAAGGATGTAGGTGTGGCAACACACACAGCTTCCTTGACATGCGGTCTGACCAATGGACTCAATTGTATTCCCAGGGTATGAGCGAAGAGATGACCTGCATTCCCAGGTCTCTGGAATGCGTGGTCTCCTGTTTATCAGGTTGGCTTTAGCAGTCTGTTCCACTCCCAGGGAAACAGGGAAGGCTTAGACTTAACTAGGGCAAATGCTGTGCACATGTTCAAAACTTTCTGTATGTAACCTTGGAACCGATAAATATAATTACCGAATAAGCATCTTGTTCGTCCAAACCCCACGTTCCTTTCTTTTTCATTCTGTCTTCCCTGTACCCTGCTCCACTGTGTGGGTTGAACTCATTCACACTCCCATGAAGAGGGCATTCTGGTGGACAAGACAGCACCTTATCCAGATGTTCACAGTAAAATCTGGACTTGTGATATTAGAATTTTATGTCCAATAATTTGGGAACACGGAGAAGAAATACTGAGCTAGGTGAGAAAGAAAGCAATCAAGAATTTCTTGGTGAATAAGAAAATCCCTGCATGGGACCTTAGGAGACTTTCCAGACAAGAAATCATGCAATTTATAAAGGTAAGTAAGAGCATCCTTCACCAGGTACATGTGAATGAAAACAGCACGGTGGGAAGATGCACAGAAGTACTTGCCTTGAAATGGTGAGATTATTGCCAAGTCCGGCCTAAAACTAGAAGAAGTAGATTTTATTAATAAAGCAAGCTGGCCTCAGACCTTTCCTGAGTTACAGATCTTAAATGTCCAATTGGCATCTGAATGCGATTCCTGATCCTTACAGTTCAGAAGCATGTCTCTGCTTAAATACTGTCTTGGTTTCCATGGTATCAGGATTCTTCTCTGTAATTAGTCCTGTTGTCCTCTTTTTACAACATCTCAACAAGGGTAGGCAAAGGCTAAAGGAGTGATAGCATCTTAACAAGGATAGGGAAGGACTGAAGGAGTGACATCTTAACATGGGTGGATGAAAGGCTAAACTAGAGCTTCTTTTGCTAAGACAAAAACCCACTGAGAGAGTTACCTCCCCACAGAACACAGGGCCATCATAATCCATCAGATTGAAGATGCTTTGATTGTATGATTTCCTTCTCATTTGAAAATAAGGGCATAGAAAATTGCATGTATTGATGGGGTACGGCGTGGCAATTTGAAGCATGTAAACAATGTCTAAATCAAATCAGGTAATTAGCATTTCCATCTGCTTAAATATTTATTACTTGTGTTGGGTATCCTCAAATTCCTCTCTTCTCAATTTTTATAAAATATATAATAAAGTGTTGCACATTATGGTCAACCTATTGTGCTACAGAACCCTAGAAGTTATTTCCATATATTCATATCTTCCATAAGAACGTTAAAACACTGGGCCTGGCGGGATGGCTCAGTGGTCTAAAGCGCCTGCTTGAGAGCTTGGGCGGCTTCAGGGACCACAGTTCGATCCCCGGCACCACATGCTGTGCCAGCCCTGCCCTCAGGGCAGGCTGAGCCAGCCATAAAAAATGAGTGAATAAACAAACGAAGGCTCTGAAACAAGAAAAAAACAAAAAAACAAAAAAACACTGCCAACTTACTGAATGATTCATCATCAATTTGTACATGCATCCTGACTCCCAAAAGATGTGTAAAAGTGAGTACTGTTCAAATGAAATAAGTTACAAATAGTTTGGTATAATTGATGAGTCAGCTAGGATAATATGGTAAGACAGTGGGTGATAGAATGAAGTTTAAGTTACTTTCGAGTGCAAGGCAAGATTCAGTGACCACGAGACATCCAAATAATCAATATTTATGATGAACAATGTTGAGTTTTTTATTTATGCTCATGATTATACAACTTCTAAAAGATATGCTAAGGTAGATAGTCAACTTAAAAGAAAAATATTCATGCCCTTCTGGCCCTGCTCCCAGATGCACTGAAATGGCCAGTGAGTCCAGATATGGTGGCTCATGTCTGTAATATCACTGCTGGGGAGGCTGAAAACAAGAGAATCACTATGAGTCTGAGCTGAGGAGTGAAAGCCTATACCAAACACATTTTTAAAATTGAAAATATTAAGTGAAGCATAATGCATATGGCATATAACCATGGTGAATTTTATAATAACTCTTACAAAACAAGAGAAATCTAGCAGTGTTTGAACCTAGAAATATAGATATTTGAGTTTCACCATGGAGGTGATATTCACTCAGAGAGATAGCTTGTATAACTTAGCTACCAAATGTGTGTGACAATAAGAATCTTGAAAATGAAAAATGAAGTGTTTACACTTATCCAAGGTGAGAGAATGCTATTAGCATTGAGCCTAAGTATAAGATATCATAGACGAAGGCATCCTTCATTTCTTCTATTGACTTTATGAGCTCATAACATAAATTCTGCCATATGGAGTGTGTTTGGCAGTAGAACACTCAGGCTCTTCATCAATGGTAGGCTTTGCAGATGTTGGTGAAAATAGGGAGCCAGATTTTTAGTCACCAGGACAATAAGAGACCTATCATTAGAAGGAATGACAAATTCTGAAATTCAGTGATTGCCAACATCTTATAGGGAGCAACTTTGGGGTAGATGTACTTTGAGTTATCAAGGGAAGACCCTTAATGAGATTCCTAAGTTCTCATTCCAGTTGCTAAAAGCAGCAACGACATCACTTCTGGCTTCTTGTAGAAGTCCTCTGCAGTGGTCACCTATAGAAGCTAACCGTTGCAAAGTTTACTGCTTGCCAAACTTGTGTGTGGCAGGCCAGCCTCACTTACTTATATCACACTCAGGAAATTTAGAAATCCAAGCTGTTGGGGACATTTGACTAAACAGTGTTTGGAATGTACAGTGGGCTTGTGTTCTTGTGTGATGTCTCCATACACATATGAGCAGTCCTCTGCTCAGAAAGCCAGCATGACACCATTTCCTGCTGAAAAGACACACTAATGTATAACTAAGCCCTGAGTATTCTTGATGGAGGGGCACGGTGCTGCCTTCAGCTAAATTGCCTTAAGTGCTAAGTAGGAAATGGATTGTCTGATTCCTTGTTTAATCTCTGAAGCAGAATGAACACTACTGAGGCTGCATAAAATTATACTTCTGTGGATGGCTAAGAAACAGCTGCTCTCTTTCTTTCCCGTTCCTTACTTCGTCTGTTAAGTGGGAGTCAGCAGTAGGGCTTACAGAGGGAGCGAAAGCGCCATCCTTACCAATAACGAACACTCAAATAAGTATTATCAGTGGGGTATGAGTTTTATGTACAGTATCTCATTTGGTTCCTAGGGCAATCATATTTTACTATTAGGCTTTTAAAACAACAACAACAACAACAAAAAAAAAAAAAACCAAACAAACCAGAGAGGTTTCCTAACTGGTCTGGAGTCTCACAGCCAGCTAGTGGAAGAGCTATGCCTAAATTCAGTTATTTTTATGAAAGCCATATATATTTCATGACTGTGCCTTGGATTCTGGACATGAAATCATTTGGGAAATTGCCAAGTGAAATACATAGCAAACATGTGCTACTAAACTCATATAAAATGTTCAAGTCTATAAAATTCCCCTGGTAATCAACTAATAAACACATCTTCCCCGTGCTTTGGTTTAATTCTAAGCAAGGCCAAATGTTGACACATTTCTACACAAGTAGTTGAGCTAGGACCCCGGGAGTTGTTAGAACAAATGTGACACCAGAATGGCAGCTTATTCAAAGGAGCGACAGATATTCTCAATTCCTACCACGTCACTCCTGGTATCATCAGGTAAGGACCCCACGAAAGCAATTCTCCGTATGGAATAGAGAAGTAGGCAGGGTGGGCTTAGTATTTCTGTATTTGGTACTCAGAAGGCATGGTATAATCAATGATCACTTCATGGAAGTCCGCGACATACAAAAACAGCATTGCAATTCCCCAAGTAGGAACGACTGGAAAGTAGGAAGGGACTGCTTACTGGAAATTATAGAGCTGGGGGCACCAGGAGAGAGTGGTGAAGGGAGTGGAAAAGCTCACCTTCCTTACCCTCAGTCCTACCTGTTCTCAGTTTTGGTTGATTGAAAGAAGAACCTGAAGGGCCACGCATGTACTTTGATAGCTCAGCTATCTTCAGGCCAGCTGGATAGGCAGGAGATTTAAATGTGCACCAGCATGCACTCAGAACTCAGCTCCTTTTCCTCCTCACCACAGTGCACTCATGATGTCACCGTTCCCATTCAACTCTATTACATTCTATAGGCCTTTGCTCTCACACAGAAATATCGAATACACAGAGGGTTTTATATGTCTGTGTGACATATAGTAACATCACATAAATAAATATGACATAGATTGAAAATTCATGTTACACTCATGGTCATGTATTGCTTAATGACAAGAGCATTCTCTGAGTAATGTGTTATTAAATGAGAATGTCATGTGAACATGTTACATATGCAGTCTGTTGTTGACCGAAACACTGATACCCACGAACGTCTATGAACACTTACATGCCATTGCGTAAGGCACCTGATTATTTAAATGCATTCAAGTTACAATTGAAAAGGCTCGTCAAGCCAGGAGTGATGCTAGACAGAGCCCTGTCACATCACTGCTCTGAGAGGCTGAAGCAGGAAATTGCAGAATCTAACCTATCCTGGAGGAATTCAAAGATTTAGTGAGACCTTTTCAAAATAATTTGAAAAAAAAAAGAAATTAAACAAAGGACTGATGATTTACTGTAGTTCAGTTTGAAGGTCCTGGGTCAAGTCTCTAGTACTGAAACAACCAAATATCATTGAAACTGTGAGCCTATACAATGAAGCCACTGCGCAAACAACTTCTTGAGAGACTCAGGTCCCTGCTCCCGTTCTCCAGAACATATCTGTTCTGTGTCTGCCTCTGTTTTAAGCTAACTTTAGAGACAGAGGCTTACGCTGGGCATTTCTCTGCCGTTTATCTTGCCCACACTGTTCTCTTTCTCTCTCCTTTCTCACCCCCACAGTATTCAGTCAGGCCCTCCCATTCCAGACAAAGTCTCCACAGTCAGCCTTGTTACAGAACTTCTGCTCCACTGGGCCACTGGGAGCTTGCCCCTGCCCCTTCTTCTCAGAGTGGCCCATGGTTTATTTCCTTCATTTATTTATTTATTTATTTATTTATTTATTTATTTATTTATTTATTAAAGCGAGTACAAAATAGTATTAAAACAGAAAAATTGAGGGCCGGCGGTATAGCTCAGTGGAGTAAGTGCTTGCTTAGGTAAGCACAGGGGCCAGAGTTTGACCCCTGGCATCACGTGCTGCTCCAGTCCAGCCCCCAGGCGCGGGCGCTCTGAGCAGGTGATGGAGTTCAGGCTTAGTGGTCCATGCCTGTAATCCCAGCACTAGGGAGGCAGAAATCAGGAGAATCACTATGATCTGCATTGTGAGATCCTGCACAAAACACCTTAAAACAGAAAAAATTGCAAGTGATACAGAATTTCGCTTAGCAAAACAGGATGAACATCACAGTATTTGTTGTAATGCATCGTATTGTCTTCAAAATAGCTGTTCATGTTTTATTTTTAATTTTATTAATTTTCCTGGGAAAGAGATAACAAGGTGAAAATTACAAAACAAAAGCATAGGTACTATGTTACAATTAGAAGCTAGAAGCTCCAATGTGCTATTGCACAGTAGGGTAACTGTATGTAACAATAATGTACTCTGCCTCACACAAAGTTAGACAGGCCATTGAGTGTTATTATTTGTTAATAAAATAAATAATTTTTTTGTCTTTTTGAGACAGGGTCTCGCTATGCAGTTGAGGCTGGCCTTGAGCTCACTTTTGTAGCCCAGACTGGTCTCGAACTTGCACCAATCCTCCTGCATCAGCCTCCCGAGTGCTGGGATTACAGGCATGAGCCACCATGCCCAGCATTTTCCCCTGTCTTATTTCTGATATTTTTTCTCTGATAATTTGCCCTTACTTGGGTTGTTCACGCTGAAATCTAATACTGCCTGTCTTAAGATCAGTCTCTTGAACAAGCAGTTTAAGGTTTGTGCCTTTATTTTCACCCAGGTGTCCTGTAAGTTCAGGATCTAGGTACATTATGATCATTCCTCACTCACAAAGATAATACAGCTCAAAGAGTAGTAAGGCGAATGTCCATTTAGAAGGTGACAGACTTGAGTGTTAAACCATGCTTCTTAAACTTCGGTTCACAGGCTATTATTGCAGTGCTTTCTACTGTTTCTTGAATGTATCAGCTTCCCAGATCCCTCTGCTTGGATTCCTGAAGTCCTTAGCACTAGATTACTGACTTCCCCCATCCCCAGATCTGCTGTAATCTCAAACAGCTTCAGCTTCTCTGTTGACAATTACCCACGGCCATATGAGCTCCTCAGTTACCATGACACTGTTTCTCCTTTTTGTCTCTTATGCCATGGCTGCCACGCCATCCCTTTTGATCCTGTTCCTCAGTTGTCACAACACTGTTTCATGGTTAATATTCACTAGAGACCTGTAATTACTTTGTCCCCTCCTGTGCCTAGCTTTTTTCTCTCCTAAGCCTCCTTCTTTCCCATCTTGAAGGGTCTGGTTGTCAAAGACAGTAAGCCAATGTACTCTCTCCATTTTCTTATCATGCTGTGTACTGAAAAATGCTTCTAGTAGCTACTATGGTGGGATAATATTTATAGTCTTTTTTCCACTTTTCTAGGCTGACATATTACCTCTTCATGGAAGCCATTTTAAGCCACTACGCAACAGACACACCTCCTGTCAAATACATTCATGGGCCTGAAATTCACTCACCTCCTTCATAGCTTTAATTTCTTCCAGACAGTAAATTACTCTAGCAGAGAATTTGAAAACTAATAAAGGATCATCAAATGTTTGTTTAGATAAAGAAATGGGCAGTGAAGGAAGCTAACAAGACCAGTAGCAGAAAAACCTATCAAGAACTAGGTACACTTTCTGAATGTGAGGTGATGTGGAATCTTATATATGAAATGAAATTTGTGCAAGTTGGCCCTGAGTCCTAACCAGGAGTCTTGCAGGAGGCAATTGGGGTGAAGCACCAGAGAGCAGTTTTCAGGACACTTTTTACTTTCCAGAGGGGGAAGGGAAACTAAAAGAAATGCCTCATGTTATTATTCATGAACAGAGCCTAATGGCCAAGTGGGAACATTTGTTAAGGGGAAAATTGAAAGGAAGAGTTTAAAAGCTAAGACAGCCTGGTGACTATTTTAGAATAGCTCTCTAAAAGTCCAGGATAAATGCATGCCAAGCAACTAAAAGACCTGGCACTTTAAGAGCAACAACAAAAGCACACGTACAACTCTTCATGGTCAACTGGCAAAATAAAATAGGTTTTTCTCCTGCCATTTTTCAAAAATGGAAAGACAGGCTAAGTGAGGAAAACAGGAAGGCATACACTAGAAATTAGACATGCCCAAAAAAAGAATTTAAGAGAGCATTGGTAAGGGATTCCAAGACTAAAAATAATAGACTCTTTATATCCACAGAAAGGGAGAGGTCAGCTAGAGGCCCGGGGAGCTGGTTAGATGGATATCATGCAGTCACTGGCCTTGGCTAAACTGCAAACAGTAATAGCAGAACAACTGAATACTGGACCTCCACCAGGCAGGACATTAAGTGCTATGTATATGTGGTGTATATCCTCATTTAATTCTCATAACATCTTGCTATGGATCATTTTTAGCAGATGAGGAAACTGAAACCCAGAAACATGAAGGACAAAGTCACGCAGCTCCTGACATATTTAAAAGATGAATGCAAATCTAAATTCAGAGCCTGCATACGTCATGTTGTAGACTCTGATGCCAATCACCAGACAGGTCAGGGTTACTGGACCAATTAATGAAAATATACAGCTGAAACTGTCCAGACAGATAGAGACGCAGCAGGTTAATACCAGATGGCATCTGCTTGAGCATTCATTGAGATTGACGCACAGCTTCAGAGCTCAACAGATGAACAATGTGACCCACCCTGACCCTATCCCCCATCCCCAAAATAAGCCCAGATGGAACTTCAGAGCACTAAGGTTTGATTTCATGCCAGATAAGTTGATGCCACCTGTAACCAAAGTTAGAATTGTTGAATATTTAACAAAATGTCACCTAAGAAAAGATGCTTAGTGTGTAAAAAGAAATGCATTATCTGTCCATCTATTAAAATAAGCACTGTGCTTTCATCTGCCTCCTCATAGGTTAAGGAAAACTAATGACCTTGATAGATTTTGACATTATTTATTTTGATATTATTTGAGACTTTGTTTTAGTCTGAAAGAAGTTTAAGTACAAAAGATAAGGTACATAAAAATAGAAAGATGGGAAAAAAAAAAAGGAGTCAAAACTGGGGACAAGAATGATGGCAGAAAATTATACTAAAACTTTGTTTTATTAGTCACCAAATTTATAGTTTGTGTCTAGCATATAAGGAGCATACAGGCAGAAATAAACATTGTTAACAATATAATTTACAGTATTTTGTTTTGTTTTTTAGATGTATTTGGTACAGGGTCTCACTATGCAGCTCAGACACGTAGTGATCCTCCTGTTTTCAGCCTCCCCAGCTCTAGGATTGTAGGCCTACACTACCACACCCAGTCTTGGTGGCCAGCTCGGTGCACCCAGGGGAAGGGGCTGGTTTGGCATGTGGTGCCAGGCATTGAATCCTGGTCCTTGCACTTGCCGAAGTAAGCACTTAGTTTGCTGAGCTATCTCACCAGCGCATAATTTACAGTTTTAAGGAGATGGGAGCATATCCATTGTTCATGGAAACCTATTTCTTATTGATAATAGATAAGAATTTACTCCAGGGATGGAGACAACCCATTTGGGACCCCACCTCCTGTTCCTCTCTTAAACAGGAACTTTCTTTCCCCTAATAAATCTATTCTTCTCATAAAAAAGGATTTTATTTGGGGACAAATGCAAAAAAAAATTCTGCAGCAAAAGTTCTTAAATAGAAAGAACGGATGTGGATCAAAAAGCTGTTTCAAATATACTCTCAATAAACATGGAAAATATCAAAATAAAGCTTCATTTATAGAATAAAACAAGGTACATTTTGATGCTTTTGAAACATTTGTGTGAAAAAATTTTAAAATAGAATGATATGATTTTCTTATTATGTTACAGGTAAGGTTATAGGTAGATTGTTGGTTCCTTGGATGAACAAGCATTGCTATCTTTATCAGGAAAAAACACCATGATAGATAATTTGAAGGGAATGTTTGAGAGTGGAGTCTTTGGGATTACTGTTGGTGCTAAATTATGTGAGAGTGTATCGACAGCCTTCCAGATGTGCTGGTTCTACATCTGTAGAGTCAATCACCTGCAGATTAAAAATATTTGCAGAAATCTTATATGCACTAAAATGTACAGATCTCTTTTCACTTGCCACTAGTTCTTAAATAATAAGTAATTTATTTTTTTATTTTTTATTTTTTATTTTTTGTCTTTTTGAGACAGGGTCTCGCTATGCAGTTCAGGCTGGCCTTGAGCTCACTTTTGTAGCCCAGGCTGGTCTCGAACTCACACCAATCCTCCTGCCTCATCCTCCCAAGTGCTGGGATTACAGGCGTGAGCCACCACGCCCGGCAATAATAAGTAATTTAGAGATGATTTATAAGATAGAAATGTGGAGCTGGGAAGATAGCTCCATGGCACAAGTGCCTGCCTGGCAAATGCAAGGTCATGAGTTTGAACCCTGGTCTTGCCAAAAAATAAATAAAAATAAATAAATAAATAAATAAATAAATAAATAAATAAATACAGGAATGAGTGAGTGCAGCTCATACGCAAATATTCTGCCAATTTACATAAGGTGCATGAGCATCCCTGACGTTGCCATCCATAGAGGCTCCTGAAGCCCATTCCCTGTGGATATATAGGAGAGACAAAATGTGTTCATCAAATACATACTGACACTTATGTGCTCCAGGTAAGAACAACATTAAATTCTCGGGTTAGATAAGTCTTCACCTCATGGAAATTACATCTTAGCTGATGAGCTGCAGGGCTCCTAAACAGCTAGGCAAAAAGCTAAAACTCTTAATGAAAAATTCAGGGTGGTTGCCTTTCCAGGATGACATTCTTTCCAGAAAATCTAGCATAATTCAAAACTAATTGTCCCTCAGGGCCAAATGGAAAAGTACAATGAAAGTGAATATCAAAGTTTAGGACCATTTACTCGACAATGGCTGTTACATATTTTTGCTTTAAGATTGCTTTTCACTTCCTCAGCAGTGTCCCTCCACTGCAAAATTGCCAGCAGAACATGTTTTGGTCATCTGACCTGCTCTTGAGTAAGTAAAGACATCTCACATGTTTCTAAAGGTCAGTGAATTCCAGGCACCATAGCAAAGAAAAGGTTAGCACCATAACAAGGAAAAGGTTGTTAAAAGAGATAGTTGTTCAGCATTACCTTAAAAATAACAGTGAAATCTAAACATATACAAAATTATACCAGGTTAATCCTATGGCATTTTCCCCTGCCTCTTTCTCTCTTTTGTTACCCCCACTTTTTTTTTTTAAGCCAAACATTTACTTGAGGGAGAGTGTAGCAATAATTAATATGACATTAGAAGGCACATATATCTAAAAGACCAGAAAAGTCTTTTAGGCATTCCAAGCATGGTTTTAGTAGCACACATTGCTAGCTTCAGCATCAAAAACCTTTTAGAGATATTTAGGACCACTGTCTAATTAATCCTGTGAATATATAAGTGCATGGGTTTGCCTCTGTCATGCTTCCTAACTTTTCTTTTTACTGTCTCTTCATTGTTCAATTCTTTTTTTATTGTTTAAATTTAACACGGGTTATATTACATATTTTCATCATCAGATCAGTTTAGATTAATACATATAGGTATATAAGATTGATCAAACAATTAAACATTAACCCTTCTAAATCAACATTACTTTTTTTTTTCTTTTCCCCTTTCTTTTCTTTGAAAGTTGACATATTTCATATTGTCCTCACAATCATTCTACAGAGTACAGTGTACGGGCATGACCCACCTCCCTATTGATGTTGCTTAGAAAAAAAAAAAAAAAAAAA